>JAPQWV010002682.1:0-52343 GCA_027422505.1 Craterostigma plantagineum | reverse complement strand
TCGGACCAACCGCAGTGGGAAAGACTGCAATGGGGATTTCTTTGCCCAAACATTTTAAAACCGAAATTATATCGGCTGATTCCAGGCAGTTTTATAGGGAGATGTCTATCGTTACAGCAAAGCCGGATACAGACGAGCTTAAGGAAGTAAAACCACCCTTTATTGATTCCCATACCATTGAGGACGAATACTCGGCTGGCGATTTTGAGAGAGATGCGCTGTCGCTGTTGAAGTTGCTATTCGACAATCATGATTGTTTGTTGTTTATGGTCGGTGGGTCGGGACTCTTTGTGCGTGCGCGTGTGTGAAGGCTGGATAATTTGCCTAAAGCACCAATAGCCGGTACGGAACGTTGTGAACGGCATTTTTGATCGGGAGGGTTGGAACCATTGCAGCAGAAACTGCGAGAAGTCGATCCCGATTATTATGCGCAGCCGACATACACAACCCTCAGCGTGTCATCCCGGCGCTAGAAGTTTATGAAACTACAGGACAACCTCTTTCATCCTATCATGTACAAGAAATGGTTAGCGTCCGTTCGAGATCGTAACCATCGGATTGAATATGGAACGACAAAGACTATACGATCGTATAAATTTGCGTGTAGATAAGATGATCGAAAAGGGATTGGTAAATGAGGTACGCTCGTTATTGGCCTATCGGAACAAACGGCGTTATTGACGGTCGGCTACGTAGAGATATTTGATTTTATAGATGGGAAAATCAAGCTGGGGAAGCTATTTCCCGTATTAAGCAGAATTCCCGACGTTTATGCGAAAAGGCAAATTACCTGGTTTAAAGAAATACGGCAATACGGTTTTGGTTTGAATCGGATGATTGGGAAGGGATTTTATCTTTTTTAAGGTAGAGGCTTAACCCCTACCTAAAAGATAGTTTATACGATGAAGTTCCATCCAAAAGGATCATCTATTTTACCATATCGGAGCTGATTTAAATAATCCAATACTTTATTTGAAAACTCTCGGCCCTCTACCGGAGGTAATTCATAGTCCCTGGCCCTCATAGCCGATTCTGAGATATGAGTGACTGTCGCAGCAGTCCCGGCTGCAAAAGCCTCTGATACGCGGCCGGCTCAATCCCGTCGATCAATTCTTGTATGGAAACTTTACGCTGTTTCGCTTTGTATCCCCATTTTTCAGCGAGTTCCATGATCGTACGACGTGTAACACCATGTAAAATCGTATCACCATGGGGGGTGATGATCGTATCGCCGATACGGAAAATTAAGTTGGCCGTACCCGCTTCTTCTACGTATTTATGTTCATTCGCATCTGTCACATGATTTGATCATAACCTTCATCGTTCGCAACTGGGTAGGATACAAAGAAAGGGCATAATTTCCTGCGTTTTTCGAAAATCCAACCCCGCCTTCAGCAGCACGTGTATAATACGTTTCCACTTTTAAGCTGATAGGTTTGCTATAATAAGCACCCACAGGACAAGTAATGATGGCAAAAGTATATGATTTAGATGGATGGACACCCAGTGCACCTTCTGTTGCAAACATAAACGGACGATATATAAGGATGTACCCTCCTGTGACGGTACCCATTTGCGATCAACGTCCAATAGTGTTTTCAGACCGCCCATAAAAATTTCTTCAGGAACTTCCGGCATTTGAAGCCTTTTTGCGGATTTATTAAACGTTCCCAGTTTTTCTCCGGACGGAATATACTTACAGTTCCGTCACTAAATTTATAGCCCTTTATGCCCTCAAAAATAGCTGAACCATAATGCAAGGCAGACATCGATGGATTGACGGTAAAGTCTCCATAAGGACGACAGCCACATCTTGCCACACACACCGTCATCATATGTGGCGACTAACATGTGGTCAGACATGATAGCACCAAACTTCAAATTACTGAAATCTACTTGCGAGAGTCTTGATTCTTTCGTTGGCTCTACGCGAATGGATAGGTATTCGTATCGCTCATCACATTAAAATTTTAATATGCGCAATTTAGGAAAAAAGTATGAATATAATTAGGTATTCATTATTTTCAACAATGCGTCGAGATAGGTTCTTCATTCGCCAAGCGAGGAACTTTATTCTGTCCACCAAGTTTCCCGCGACTTTTCATCCATTTATAAAAGGTGTTCTTTTCTGCCCGATGAACAATAGGATAGGCTAGCGCCAAGTTTTTGAATCGCTTAGCATCATAGTCAGAATTGATTTCCCGTAAGGTATTATCCAAAACATCACAGAACGTTTGAAAATCATCGGGATGTTTTTCAAATTCAATAATCCATTCGTGTGCTCCAGCCTCTCTGCCTTTAAATAAACAGGTCCCGCTGTATAATCACGGATAATAGCATCCGTTGTCCGACAAGCTATTTGCAAAGCATGTTCTGCGTTATCGACAATTAACTCTTCACCAAAGGTGTTGATATAATGTTTTGTACGACCAGATATTTGAAAACGATAGGGCGATAAAGAGGTGAATTTTATGGTGTCACCAATTTTATATCGCCATAATCCCGCATTTGTAGAGATGATTAAGGCATAGTTCTTCCCTATTTCTACTTCGTCTAAGCGTAATGTTTTAGGATGTTCTTCATGGATATGTTCCATCGGTAAGAATTCATAATAAATGCCATAATCTAGCATGAGCAAGAGCTCCTCCGAGTTGGATTGATCCTGTAATCCGAAATACCCCTCTGACGCATTGTAGTTTTCAAGATAATACATGTTATCCGAGGGGATTAGTTGTTGGAACATATCTCGATACGGTTTGAACTCACACCGCCATGTCCATAAAACTCAAGGTTAGGCATACTTCCAAGAGATTGCTTTTTTCCAGTAATTTCCAGAACCCGCTTTGCCATGACAATATTCCACGTTGGAACGCCCGCTAAACTCGTGACATTTTCTTTGATAGTAATCTGGGCAATCTGTTCTATTTTTTCTTCAAATTTGGGTTTAAAGTTACCCCAAGATTAGGCGTGCGTTTAAATTCCGCCCAGAAAGGAAGGTTACGAATGAGAATAGAAGAAAGGTCTCCATAGTAGGAGTCTGGGCTAAAATTATTTATTTGAGAAGATCCCCCAATAACAACGGACTTACCAGTAAATACTTTGTTTTTCCGGCTTGTTATGGCAGTAATAGAAAGCATGTCTTTCCCTCCTTGGTAATGACAATCTTCTAATGCTTCCATACTGACGGGGATGAACTTCGATCGATCTGAAGTTGTACCCGATGATTTCGCAAACCATCTGATGTCCGAAGCCCCACTAAATTTTGTTCCCCTTTGATCATACGGTCCACATAACCTTTTATATCATCGTAATCTTGGATTGGAACACGTTGTTTGTATTCTTCTGGTGTTAAGATACTCGTGTAATCATATTTTTTTCCCCACTCGGTCGCCTCTGCGGTCGAAATTAACTTTGAAACCATTCTTCCTGTACATCATGTGGATATTTCATAAAAAGCTCAATCTGGTGAATGCGCTTTTTCATGATCCATGTAAAGAGAGAATTTAATAATGCCATGAATAACAGTCTGTCGTTTGGTTTATAGTTTTTTTCTTCTCAGTTCAAAATGACGGCCTAAATAGAACTTGCGAGCCAATTCGTTGTCCGCAATTTCTTCGGGTGTTCCAGTAAGCATGATCTTCCCTTCTGTCAACAAGTAGGCTCTATCTGTAATGGATAATGTCCTCCTGCACATTGTGGTCTGTAATCAGTACGCCTATGTTCTTTCGCTTAAGTTTAGAGACGATCGTTTGTATCTCTTCGACTGCAATAGGGTCTACACCAGCAATGTTCATCCAATAAGATAAATGTGGATTCGCGGCTATGCTCGCGCTATTTCCGTACGACGTCTTTCTCCTCCTGATAAAAGGTCTCCACGGTTTTTGCGGACTCTATGTAAACTAATTCAGTTAATAACTCCTCCAGTTTTTTCGATACGCTCTTCTTTATTTTTATAATGTATTTCTAAGACGGCAAGGATATTATTTTCTACGGATAACTTTCTGAATACAGATGCTTCTTGTGCTAAATAACCGATTCCTTTTTGCGCACGCTGGAACATGGCATCTTGTGTGATTTCTTGGTCGTCTAAAAAAACATGACCGTCGTTTGGTTTGATCAAACCCACAATCATGTAAAAGATGTGGTTTTCCCCGCCCCGTTTGGACCCACAAGCCGACAATTTCGCCTTGTTCAACATGAAAAGACACGTCATTAACAACCGTCCGCTGCTTATATTTTTTGACTAAATGTTCTGCCTTTAAAATCATCTACTATTCTAACCGTTTGATTACAACCTAAATAAATTCGGTCTTATATGCAATATGATAGATCTGCTTATAAAATGAATTATTCACCCTCCTCTACCATTGAAATATGCTATAAGAGGAAATATATGCTAATATCGTATTGCTTTGATATTTAATTGCAAATTCTTTTTACCTCGCCAATTATTCTCCTCAATGGTATAGCAGATATCGAACTTATGCCCCGCATTAATATAATCTATATAGTCTGCTAATCCAAAGCCGATACAATCGAATGACATAGAATCCTCTTGTTTTATCGTTATTTTTATATGGTTTGTTCCTACAATGTATCCTGCTCCCCGCACACTACGCGTGAGAAGGATAGGCGCTTCGTTTTGCGGGCCAAAAGGCTCAAACTGCTTTAAATAACGAAAAACTTGTTATCGATATCTTTAAGGTTTAGCTCAGTTTCTATGAGCACTTCTTGTTGCAGCATTTCGGGCTTAATACTGTTTCTCTACGACGGTTTCGAATTTTTCTTGAAACGCAGGCACATTTTCGATACGCATGGTGAGACCCGCAGCATACTTATGTCCGCCATACTGATCCAACAGATCTGCACATTCGCTCAGTGCTTCATATAAGTCAAACCCCAATACTGACCGAGCCGAACCAGCTATATGCCCATTGGTTTGGGTGAGTATAACTGTAGGACGATAATACTTTTCGGTCAAACGGGAAGCCACAATGCCAATCACACCCTTGTGCCAATCGGCTTTAAAAAGTACGGTGGATTTACGTTGTTTTAATATCTCGTCATTGTCGAGGATATGTAAAGCTTCTTCCGTTATCTTCAGTCAAATCCTTTCCGTAAGGTGTTTTGGTCATCAACCGTTGTTGAGTAAGCCTCCGCTTCTGCTAAGGATTTTGAAATCAATAATTTAACTGCGTCTTTGGCATGTTCGATGCGCCCAGCAGCATTAATGCGGGGTCCAATTTGAAAGACAATATCGCCTACAGAAAAATGACCACTCTTATTAGACGAAAGATTGATGAGCGCCTGGAGACCGCAATTTGGATTCGTATTTAACTTTTGAGACCAAAATGGGTGAGGATCCGTTTTTCTCCTGTAATAGGCACAATATCTGAAGCTATACTGACGGCTACTAAATCAAGATATTGGTAGGCAAGCTGCACGTCCATATTGTTTTTTGGACAAAGGCCTGTATTATTTTGAAGCCTATCCCACACCCAGAAAGCTCTTTATAGGGGTACGGACAATCGTTACGTTTAGGATCCAATACGGCGATGGCATCTGGGATTTCCTTCCAGGAAGATGATGGTCCCCAATAATGAAATCAATGCCTTTAGCACGTGCATAATTGACTTTTTCGATGGCTTTAATGCCGCAATCCAGGCGATAATCAGGGAAACCATTTTCTGAAGCGTAGTCATCCCTTGAAAAGAAACACCATACCCCTCTAAGTATCGATCTGGAATGTAAAATTCCAGACCCGAATGAAAATCCCGAAAAAACTATAGACAACCGAACGGCAGTAGTTCCGTCGACATCATAGTCGCCGTATATCAATATCTTTTCCTTGTTACCGATAGCTTTTTCAATTCGCGATATGGCTTTGTCCATATCTTTCATTAAAAACGCATCGTGCAATAAATCAAGACTAGGGCGGAAAAAATCTTGCCTGTTGATAGGTTTGGATATCACGGTTAAGAAGCAGCTCTGTTATTACAGCGTTTATACCCAACTCTTCACGCAGTTTTGTTGGTTTTTTGAACATCGTTTTTTGGCTTAACCACCCATCTTTTTTGCATATCGTTGCCGTTGTATTAACGCGTAAATATACATTTTGTAAACGGGTTTACCTAATGGGGACGCCTGCTAGGAATAAAAGAGATTGGGGCTTATGGTGTTATAATGGAATAAAAAAATGTGATTTTTTTATTAGTTTTGTTTGAAACAGATATTCTAGTTAAGAATACGAATGTTGTATTTAATTTTTTTTGCTATGTCAATAGTTAGAGAAAGCGACTTGATTGGTATCGGTAAGAAGTACCAAATCGAGACGGAAGCCGGTGACCACATGGTGGTCGTCATCCACGACGACGGCAAACGTGAACTTTATCGTGCGGAAGGAGACGACAGTGAGACGCACTGTGTTATGACACTCTCTGATGAAGAATCCCGCCAGGTAGCGGGTATTATCGGAGGACTGTCTTATAAGCCTAAGGCGTTGGAAACCATGGAGCTGGCGTTAGACGATTTACGGATTGAATGGTATAAAGTGGGGGCTCCGAGTGATGGCGTTTAACAAAAGCATCGGAGAGTTGGGGGTTCGTCAACGCACAGGCGCATCGATTATTGCGGCTATTAAGGAAGAAGATACGATTATTAACCCGGGTCCAGACTATTTGATTACACCAGGAACAACCTTGGTAGTTGCCGGAAAAAAGCGAATATTAAGCATTGAAAGAAATTCTAACATCTTAATTTAATCCTATGCTATCGCCTACCTTGGTATTAGAAGTTGGTATTGCCGTATTATTAGTCGCTATTGTGGGCTTGTTGGCTAATAAGTTACGGTTTTCGGTAATTCCATTTTTTATAATAATCGGTATGGTAGTTGGGCAACATGCCCCTCAAATCGGATACATCGATCTTACGTTTACCGAGAGTAAACCTTTTATCGATTTCATGGGGCGGTTAGGTGTACTTTTTCTTTTATTTTATTTGGGACTGGAATTCTCGGTAGGACGACTAATGCAATCGGGGAAATCCATTGTTACGGGGGGCTAGTTTATGTATTTCTTATTTTATCTCGGTGTCCTGATAGGATGGCTCATGGATCTTCCTTTTAAGGAAATGATGGTGCTATGTGGCGTCATGACTAGTTCATCTACGGCAATTGTTGCGAAAGTGCTGACTGATTTGAAACGGACAGCAAATCCCGAAACGGAGATTATCATGGGGATGATTATGTTTGACGATCTCTTTATTGCCATGCATATCTCTTTTCTCTCGGATTGATTCTGACTGGAGGACTTCTTTTTGGTCGGTTCTGGGAACATCCCTACTGGCTCTAGGGTTTATTTTGACGTTTTTGATATTAGGACGGAAGCTTGTTCCGGCCATTGATCGGCTTTTACAGGATAAGTCGCCCGAGCTATTTATCTTAATCATATTCAGTTTGTTGTTTATCATTGCGGGATTTTCAGAAACGATACATGTTGCAGAAGCAATTGGAGCGTTGATGGCTGGGTTGGTGTTTGCTGATTCCCGTTATATTAAAAAGATTGAAGGGGTGATTGCACTTACCGAGATTTCTTTGGAGCGATGTTCTTTTTTAGTTTCGGATTATCTATTGATATGTATACTTTAGGAGGAGCTGTAGGTTGGGCTACATTGGCAGCAGCTATTACTATCGTTTGCAATGTGGCGTCAGGGTATTTCGCTGCCAGATTTTCGGGTAGAAACCCAAAGCTTCATTTGATATAGGATTTACGCTTTCTGCAAGGGGAGAATTTTCCATTATTATGGCGAATATTGGAAAAGCGGGCGGCTTGCTTCCCATCCTTCAATCTTTTGTCGTTGTTTATGTACTTATTTTATCTATTGTGTCACCGTTATTGACGAAAGAGTCACGTACGTTGTGGAATACGCTGTTCGGAAAAGACGCTGCTCCTCTAAAACAGAAAAAGACATTAGAACAATTGGAAGAATCGGTCGGAGATATCGGCAAAACGAGTTAGACGTCGTCGTATCCCAACAGACGAATAGTGGCATACGCCATCGCCTGCATAGAGTTCTAAACGAATTTTCATCTAATTAAATCTAGCATTGTGTAATCCGTACTGGAGGTGGTGGTTTTCATTCCGAATACCTACTAGAAAAAACAACGAGGGAAAGCGATGCGAATAGTAGGCAAAATCTTCTGCCGCCATCCATATCCCCACATCTTTCACGTTCTCTACGGACAGTATTTCTGTCATATAATCACGGATATCCTGAGATAAGGATGGGTTGTTGTACAGAATGGATAGCCATTTTTGACGGTTAACTCCACTTCAGCGCCAAACGATTTAGGCATCTCCCGGATTAAGTATTCAATTTGCTCAAGAGCTTCTTTTCGCCACTGTTCGTCCATCGTCCGAAAAGTGCCTCCATATAGACTTCATCCGGAATAACATTAACTGCGCCGTTTCCGATGAAATGACCGAATGTAAGGACAGACGGAACTGCAGGATTCGAACGCCGACTGACAATATGTTGTAAAGACGAAACCAATTGTGTACCGATGTATATTGGATCAATGGCACGATGCGGTTCCGCGGCATGTCCGCCTTTCCCTTTGATACGAACATAAAACTCATCGCTTGATGCCATAAACTTTCCGGACAAATCCCGATGTCCCCAACAGCTAACTGTGGACTGACATGTAATCCCAGCACCGCTTTTATACGATCTCCATATTCATCAAAAATACCCGAACGTAAAACTTCCTGCGCTCCTCCCGGAATACGCTCTTCCGCGGGTTGAAAAAGAAATAGTATCTTGCCGGAAAACAAATGCTCTAGCTCTTGTAATATGGTTGCAACACCTAATAAATTACTCGTGTGGAAGTCGTGTCCACATGCATGCATTACCCCGTTATAATCAGATCTATACGGTACCTCGTTTAATTCCTGTATAGGTAGTGCATCGATATCGGCTCGTAAAACGATGACCTCGTTGGAGCTAGATTTTTTTCCCTCTATCGATGCTACCACACCTGTTTCTGCCACCGAAATATAGGGAATAGCCAACTTATCCAGCGCCGCTTTAATGTAAGCCGCTGTTTGATATTCCTGAAAGGATAGCTCCGGATGTTTATGTAACTCCTGCCTTCTTCGTACCGTATCATTAAATGTAAATCAGCAAGCTTTCTTATGTCATTGACTAGGTTCATAGGGCGATAATTTTAGCGGGTAAAGCTAATTATAGAAAACCTAATTCGAGCTTTGCCTCTTCGCTCATCATATCTTTTGTCCAAGGAGGATCGAATGTAAGTTCTACAAGAGCCTCCTTAACGCCGGAAACATTCGCTACCTTTCTTTGTACCTCCTCCATGATCTCACCCGCTACAGGACATCCCGGCGCAGTCAACGTCATAATAATTTTCGCTGTGCCGTCTTCTTTTGTTATAATTTCGTATACCAGCCCCAAATCGACGATGTTTGCGGGTTTGAGTTCAGGGTCGTATACTGTTTCCAATTGTTCCTGTATTGCAGGTGCGAGGTTTAGTTTGTCTATGATGATGATGTTGCTCATTGTTTTTCCTTTCGTTGTTGAATCGCTTCGTAATATATATCCATCAATTTGTCCATATTCTTTTTGACGGTATAATGCTTTTTGTACTCTATGACACAATTTTCCCGAATTTGTCGTTTAGTCGTTTTATCAAGTTTTTTTCCCATTGGGTAACTACTCGTCCGATGTCGGCTTCCTCATAGGGATTAAAATGCATCCCTGTATACAAAGGTAATACCATTTTGTTTAAAATGCCAATATTGCTCGCCAGCACAGGGATTCCCTGCGCATACGCTTCGATGATCGTCATAGGCATACCCTCATAGCACACAGATGGTACGATAAGCGCTTCGGCATGCTTTATTGCTTTCGTCAATAAATCCTTAGACTGATACCCAAAATACCGTATGTTTTTATAATGTTTTGCGAAATCTTCTACTATATTTTGTTGGGGTCCTGAACCATAGATAGATAATGGAAATGGTAAAGTAGAGAATGCCTTCAACAAAGGAACAATGCCCTTTTCTTGGGAAAGTCTACCAATGTAAACAAAGCCGCTTCCCGCTGTCCGCACTGTAGGGATGATATCCGTACTGTTTGGTCGCACAATGAACCGTTCTTCAGCAATGGGCAAGGTAGATTCTACAAAGAGCGATTTCGAAAACTGGGAAAGAACGATGAACTTCGATATTTTATTCCATGTGCCCCATTTTCGGTGTATCCAATAAGTAAAAGCTGTGAAAAAGGTTTTTGTAAGTGAGTTATCCAATACCCGTAGCGAACAGCCGTCCAAGGGAAATCTTGGTATATGCTGTTTGTGAAAATTCTCCCACGACAAAATAAGCTAGCTGAGGGGCAAAGTAAACGAAAATTGTGTAAGGTCATGATGACTGGAATACCTAATTGGTAGGCACTCCTGATTAACAAAGGACCACTACTATAATGGAGATTATGAATATGTACGATATCCGGTGCAAAGCTCTTGATGATCTTTTTTACTTTCCAAGTGGCACGGATATTCCAAGGGTAAGTCAAATATTGTAATGCTCCCCTCCAGCCTTTTTTGTTTTGAAAGGTTAGCGTCTTTACATCATGTTCTTTTTCCAATTCCTCGACTTCTTGTCGGAAGACAGTGTCTTCTCCACCGGCATGTTGATAGAAATTATGAATAACAAGGATACGCATGTGCTATCGGGTTTCTACAAAGATAGTATTTCCCATTTTATCCTTATCTTCGCGTATCATTTTTTAGCTATGTTCCAAGAGTTAGTACACGCAAAAGCTTTTCAGGATTATTTAGAAACGACTAGGTTTCCTAAAACACCCCAACATTTGTACGATCCGATTCGTTATATATTGTCGTTGGCAGGGAAACGAATACGGCCGTTATTGGTCTTAATGGGAGCGGAACTATTTGATGAATCTACCGTAGAGCATGCTTTACCTGCAAGTGCGGCAATCGAATTTTTTCATAACTTCTCTCTCATTCACGACGATATTATGGACGTTGCTCCTTTACGACGGGGTAAGCCTACGGTTCACCAAAAATGGGACGCGAATGTGGCTATATTGTCGGGTGATGCGCTACTTATTAAAGCCTATCAGGAGTTAGCAAAGTGCCCTATAGATAAAATTCCAGCGTTGTTACAGCTTTTCAACACGACATCGTTAGAGGTCTGTGAAGGACAACAATACGACATGGATTTTGAAGGGCGCGCTCACGTCGGTGAAGCAGAGTATATTGATATGATACGGTTAAAAACATCCGTGTTGCTTGGTTGCGCTTTACAGATGGGCGCAATTATCGCTGGCGCAGACGAGCCGTCGCAAACGTTACTTTACGACTTTGGCGTAAATCTAGGCGTTGCTTTCCAATTGCAAGATGATATATTGGATGTGTATGGGAGCCCTGAAAGCTTTGGTAAGCAGATAGGAGGGGATATCTTATCGAACAAAAAGACAATACTTTTTGTAAAGTTGCAAGAATTGATTTCTCCCGATGATCAAGGCGAATTAACATATCTACTTCGACAGACCATCGATACGGAACCGAAAAAAATTGAGAAAATGATGAATCTATATGCTAAATATGATATTCAGACGTTAGCTATATATCAAAAAGAAAAATTTACCACTATCGCTTACGAAAAACTGGAGAATATTCCCGTGGAGGACTATAAAAAGCAAGCTCTTTTTTCACTTGCAGATGCGTTAATGCACCGTGTGCGTAGGGGTTTTGCAGTAAAAATTGATAAAACTCTAGTTTTTTAGTAATTTGTCAACACATAAATAAAAATATTAAGTTGCGCATGGCAGATATGGAACCGGTCAAAATAACAACATTTCAAGCATACTTGTTTTGGGAAAATGTGGAAAAGAATTTAAATAATCTATCACTGCGTCTATCTGCATTGAGAGAAAAACAGATTTAATTCTGCTGCCAGAGATGTTTAATACCGGATTTACAACGAATGTAGAAAAATGTGCGGAGAAGATGGATGGTCCAACCATGCATTGGATGTATGAACATGCAAAAACGTACAGTTGCGTCGTAGCTGGAACGTTAATCATTTCAGAAAATGGACATTATTACAACCGCTTTATATGGATGTCACCCGATGGTAGTTTTGTGCATTACGATAAGCGCCATCTGTTTGGGATGGCGGAAGAAAATAAAGTTTTTACCCCGGGGAATTCCCGTATTATTTTAAATCTTAAAGGATGGCGAGTGTGTCCGATGATATGTTACGATTTGCGTTTCCCCGTTTGGTCTCGAAACTTGGGAATTCTTATGATTTACTCGTCTATACTGCTTCGTGGCCAGATAAACGTTCTGCCCACTGGCGTGCACTCATTCCGGCACGTGCTATTGAAAACCAGGCGTATGTAATCGGTGTAAACCGTGTAGGATATGACGGTAATGAGATCTATTATTCAGGTGGTTCGATGTGTATCTCTCCCCATGGGGATGTTGTGTACTATAAGCCCGAAGATGAGGATCTGTATACATTTACGCTAAATCCTGCGGATCTGATTAAAGCTCGGGAACAATTTCCGTTTCTGGCGGATGCAGATGATTTCTCTATGTAAAAAATTCTCTTTTTTAGAAAGGAGAAACCATTATTGGTAGGGCCTGTTCATATAGCAGCGTTAATAACAGCCTCGCGTAAATCAAAAGAAACAGCATCATTTCTTCCTTCAATTTTTGGTGTAATCTTCTTGAGCAGTTTCTTATCGTCTTTTTCAGCAAACGCTTCACTCGTGGTCACTTTTACTTCGGTCGGTATAACGGGTGCACTTTGTCTTTTTTTGGGAGGAACTGGAATAGGAATCGACATCGTGGGTTCGATTACCGTGCGCTGTGCAGGTTGTTCAGATGGTAGAGGAGGAGCTGGTATAGGTACCTGCGGCATACGTCGACGAGCTTTCTCTTGCTCTTTCTGATATTCAGCGTAGATTTTATAAATCACACCACCTATGATTAATAACGCAGGTAAAAAGTTCTCCATGAAAGTAAATTTAATTAAAATCTGGAGAAAAAAGATGAAATATTAGATTTTATTTGCATTATATTTAGTTTTTTTGGTTTGTTTGTCTTTATAATTATTCTAACCCAATATTATCCGACATGAATGACAATTTTGAAGATACCGACGAGTTTTTTTCTTTTTTGACAGGAAAAGCTTATGCTGCCTTAGGAAGGCGTTTACAAAGAAACTTAAAAGAAGAGGGTATAAATATTACCTCGGAGCAGTGGTCCTTACTTTATTATTTATGGATTGAGGAAGGACGGACTCAACAAGAACTCGCTTGTTTAACTTTCCGAGATAAACCAAGTGTATCCCGTTTAATCAACAACCTGGAAAAGTTAAAGCTGGTGATTCGTGTCACAGACAAAGAAGATAAACGCACAAACCTTATTTTTTTGACAAAACAGGGGCGGCAAATGAAAGAGGTTAGTTTGCGTCAAGCAAAAAAAACTATTGATCAAGCCCTAGAGGGTGTAACACGGGAAGATATGATAAAAGCACGTAACACACTGGATGTTCTGTACAGCAATTTATCGTGATTTAAATCGATATGTCCCTTCAGGTCTTAAATTAGATCTCTTGCGTCTCAAATGCACTATGACTATTGACTAACTTACCTGTATCTCTAAAGTAGATTTCTTGAAAGCTCAGGTGGTGACACTGTCGACTTTACGGAAAAACTTATCTGCTGACACGTCGTCCATTGTTTTAAATCCGCAAGCTTCCATAATTTCTACTGTGGCGCGTAAGGTGTTGCGGTGAAACTGTGCCACGCGTATATATTTGTCTTCTACATCGAGGGCCTTGTATAAATGAGGACGTTGCGTGGCAACGCCTACAGGGCAAACATCTTCGTTACACTTTAATGCCTGGATACAGCCTAAGGCGAACATCATCCCTCTCGCACTATAACATGCGTCTGCTCCCAAAGCCATGACCTTTAATAAGTCAAAACCGTCACAATACGCCCAGAAACGATCAGTTTTATATGTTTTTTTAGGCCAAATTTAATAAGGGTCGTCGTGATAAAGGATAAAGCATCGTATAAAGGCATGCCGAGATTGTCTGTGAATTCCAGAGGCGCAGCACCTGTCCCTCCTTCTGAGCCGTCGACAGAAATAAAGTCGGGAAATATCTGCGTGTTAGCATGGCGTGACAGATATCAATAAACTCCTGTTTATCTCCAATACACAACTTGAAGCCTACGGGCTTGTATCCTGATAACTCTCGCATTTTTGGATAAAATTTACCATGCCTTCGGGAGAGTTAAATGCACTATGGGCCGGTGGCGACATCACATCTGTTCCCGGAATGACATGCCGGATAGCAGCTACTTCCGGTGTATTTTTTGCTGCGGGTAATATTCCTCCGTGGCCTGGTTTTGCACCTTGCGATAACTTGAGCTCAATCATTTTTACGTAAGGACGTGTTGCCTTTTCTGCAAACAACTCCGCGTTAAACATACCCATTTCATCCCGGCAACCGAAATACCCTGTCCCTACCTGCCAAATCAAATCTGCTCCGTTGATATGATATGGGCTAATTCCACCTTCTCCAGTATTATGGGCAAGTTTTGTAAAGCGGCACCCTTGTTAAGCGCGGTAATTGCTGTTTTGCTTAGTGCGCCATAACTCATCGCAGAAATATTAAATACACTGAGACTGTAAGGTTGTTTGCAAAAATGATTGCCAACGGTCGTTCGTAAATCATGATTTTCAATATGACAAGGGAAAATAGAATGGGCGACCCATTCATTTCCCACAGCCTGCGGATCGGATTGCATCCCGAAAGCGACAGTTTCTCGTTCATTTTTTGAACGTTGGTATACGATAGAACGCTGTCTGCGGTTAAACGGCCGACCGTCTGTATCGGATTCCCAAAAATATTGACGCATTTCCGGCCGGATACTTTCAAAGAAAAATCTGAAATAACCTAAGATAGGATAATTGCGTAAAATCGCGTGTCGACTTTGATAGCTGTTGTAGAAAGCGAGTATCATCAATGGGAATGGAATAGTAAGTAACCAAAACCAGCGCGGTGTGAACACGACACCAAAAGAGAAGATAATGAGATTGATGACAACTATCGTTAATAGAATAAGTTTTCTAACTGCCATAATTTTGTATGATATGTTTTTATATTGCTAACTACCTAATGGCTAGCAAAGTGCGCGCCATTAATAACTATGATCTCACAGTTGTTTTACAAAATTAGGAAGTTATTAAATGAAAGTGAAAAAAGAAGCAGGTTCAAGGAAGATTTACTAGTTTACTAATATTTCCGCCCTTAGCGCTTGTTTCTAGTGATTTCTTCGGTTAGTTGTTGATATATTTTGAGCCAATGTGGGTTTTTGATGAGAAACTGTAAATGCTTTTTGATAGTTTCTGTGTCTCCACGTTCGGCAGGACCCGTTTTGTACGTCTTTTGGCATTCGTGTTTGCACATTTTGTGCGGTCTCCAAACAATCGGCTTTAGCAAATCAAAAGATAAATTTTGTTCTTGCAGAATCTGATTCGCTACTTGGAAAAGCACATTGTTGAAATTGTTGACAAATACGGCAGCTATATGTAGCGCTAGGCGTTGTTTACTATCACATAAAAAAGATCTAACGGCAATATGCTGCATTAGCCGAAGAAGTGAATCGGAGATTTCCATATTATTACCCTCTATTCCAAATGGGATGTTCTCCAATGAAGTGGGAATATCCTTACGGAGACTTTGCACGGGGTAAACGACACCGTATAAAGGGAAGCGTGCTAAAACATTGCTGTTTGTCGCACCAGAGCAATGCACGACAATCCCTGTAATAGGTTCAGCAAGTTGATCAACTACTTGTTCTATGGCTTTGTCGGCAACAGCAATAAGATAGAAGTCGGCTTTGTCGGTGACGTCTGTGATGGTGTCCACGGCATCGGCATTTAAAAGAGAAGCCAATGCTTCAGCATTGGCTTTATCTCTGCTATACACCTGTAAAATTTGGTGACCAAATGTGTGGAACGCTTTTCCTAAATGGGTAGCGACATTTCCACTGCCTAAAATAACAATAGTCATTACGCAGGATTTTGTTTAGATAGCTTCGCGTCTTTTAGGCGGCGATAGATAGCCATAATGAAACCAATGGTCATTATAATTGTACCGGCCCAGAAGAAATTGATATAGGGGAACTTGATCGCTTTAAAAACAATCCATTTTTTCTCAGGTAGCGGCTTTTGATACAACATAATTTCGAGTTTGTCCTCTTTCGGCAAAATGTTGGTGAAACGGAAACGAAGTCCTTGTTCTTCAATATCCTTATTGAAATCATACGAATGCCCATCCTTAATCAGGAAAATGGGCTCCACAGTGTATTCCTTTTCGTCCACTGCAATGACTTTGATTTTCAATCCAACAATAATGTCATCCGCTCCTTTAGGAATGTTATTTAGCGTCGCCTCCTTATTAATTTCTTCAATGGTATAAAATCCATTTCTATAACGCAGGGTATCGCCAATGCTAACTTGATAGGTTGCCGGTTCGTCATAATCTTCATATCCGCTTTGTTCTTCCGACGGGACGTTTTCAGCTTGCTTTTGCGATTCTGCTGCCGCTGCGGTGATCAGCGTATAAATATCGTGCGTCAAGTAGTGTTTTGTGTCCGGTGTGCCGATAAGACCACCCATTTCTGGATTGTTTTGTGCAAATGGGCTCAAAACAAAAGATTCCTTTACGCTTCCGGTTTCCTCATCGATGCGCTCATATAGAATTTTATAATAAACGTTTGGCGGGGCTACACTATCGCCTACATAAGTGATCCGATAGTCACCCATCTGTTTGGGTTCGCCTTCAGTCAAAATAGGTTTTCACCCGGATCGGAAAACTTATCGCCTTCCTGACCAAAGTTTTGCACCTGTATATAGCGGCTCTCGTTGATGGAGATAACCTCGTTTGTCGCGGCAGCAATGAGTGCTCCCAGTAGTAGCAGGGCGAAACCGATATGGGCAACTGCAGATCCAGCTAATCGCCATTTACCTTTCAATGCATCACCCAAAACACGCATATTTGCCAGTAAGCAAAATATACAAGCTAGCGTCAGCAACATATACATCACATTGGTGTATGTCTTCGTAAAATAAACAATAAGCGCGCTTAATACGATAGCAAATAGAAATGACGCCAAAGTGGATACCCAGAATTTTTGTGATCTGTTCTTTTATATTTCAAAAATTGCGTGAACGCCGTGACGAGCATAATGACTACGGCAAAAGCTCCTTGCCATTTATTATAATGTGGAATCGGGTCCACGGGAGGTGCCACCTTGGTGCCAAATAATGCGTTGAATACCGGGATGGAAGTCGTCGCTATCATCTGTATACAAGCGACGGTTAATACTAAACCGCCGATAAACATCCAAAATTCGCGCGAATAAATATCTTCTTCTTGCTTAGAAGAGGGCATTTCTTTTCTACGCCATATCAACATAACGACCATCAGTATAAGATAGGCCAAGTTGAAGACGATAAGTTGCCCCGACATCCCTAAACTTGTGAAAGAGTGAACCGAGGTTTCCCCCAGTATACCACTTCTGGTAAGGTAAGAAGCATAAATGACAAGTACAAAACTTATCATTGTCAGGAGCGTCGCGGTAAAAAAACCATGTCCAGAATTACGGTATGCGAGTATGACATGCACCGCCGCAATGAGTGTTAGCCAAGGGATGATCGATACATTTTCCACCGGATCCCATGCCCAGAATCCGCCAAAATTTAGTGCTTCATATGCCCAAATGATCCCATAATAATACCCGCACCCAAAATCATGACAGCAAAAAGTGCCCACGGTAACCCCGGTTTCATCCATTCTTTATAGCGTTTGAGCCAAAGCCCCGATGCAGCATATGCAAAGGGAACAATCATAGATGCAAAACCTAAGAATAGAGTAGGGGGGTGGATAACCATCCAGTAGTTCTGTAATAATGGGTTTAATCCGTTCCCATCAGCGATCATATTCAAATAATCAGGACGACTAAAAATAGGAGCTTGGAGTGCGTCCCGTAGCAGAATAAAGGGCGAACTACCAATGCGCGAACCAAATATCTCCACGCCGATTAACATAGAAGCCAAAAATACTTGACACAGCATAACGAATGTCATAACCGGTGCTTCCCAAGTCTTCGCCTTAAACACGAGGACAACGCCTAACACCACCTGCCAGAACATCCAAAGCCAGAAACTTCCTTCCTGTCCTTCCCAAAAGGAAGAAATGATATAGTGCGTTGGTAGCGATTTCGAGGAATGGGCCCAAACATAGTGGTATTCAAAATAATGATTGTAGATGAGATAGAACAGAATGGTTCCAATAGCAACAACGGAGATCAAGTTTGTCCAAAAACCAATTCGGGCGAGTGTTTTCCAAGACTTAACTTCGGGTTCACGTGTGGCGAAGAAGTAGCTGATAAGAGAAAAAAGGGCTGCACCAAAGGAAAGAATCACAAAAAATTGACCAATTTTCCCGGGTAAAAGATGTTCTCCAACGTAATTAACGTCCATTATTCAAAATAAAATTATCTAACGATATCCACCTTGTTGGCGGTTTTGTTTAAAAGGCCTAACGAAATAACGACTGCCACTATTCCCTACCTAAAAATGCCGTTACAGGCGCTACACTTGTTTCGATGACTTCCACCTCATCTTCGTTATATTTAGAAGGGCATTCATTAATATCTTACTCGCGTGGAATACATCGCCCTCCATTTTACCCGTCAGTACAATTTGTTCAGATCGTTCGATATCTTGAGGCTTCGATCCTCGGAACACCACTTCGCATTCCGTACTATCATTATCGTACATATAGAAAGAAAAATGATTAGCATCTTTAATCGGGTCATAATACAAATCTTTCTCTTTGTTGAGCACGCCGACCACATAAAGCTCTGTTTCTTTCTGTTTGGCTTCCGTAAACGTAGAATATGTGCTAGAGTCCGTATAAATAACGACAATCATCGCAATCGCCACAGCGATGATAACAATTAAGATAATTGAACTTTTTTTCATCTAATTATATTTTAAATGGCAATGAGAACTTAACGTGAATATTATATTTCCGTATTCCAATATTATTTATGTCTCTGTTTCCCATTGCACTATCTCTATATGAGAGATCTCTGTTGTAAGATACTAACGCAAATGAATATAACCTAGATATTCCATGTGTCCTTTAAAAGACAAATTATATATATAGGAAATACAAAATTACAAAATGCTTTTACAAGATAGGAATTTGCAAAATTTTGCACACTATTTAGAATTATTCTATATAGATATCCCGCTTTTTGTGTTATTTTTGTGGAAAAATACCTTAATATGCAATTTGTAGTAACGGGTGATGGGTCGTTCACCTTGTACCATCCTGAAGTTGGTGAGCATTATCATTCTAAACATGGCGCGGTACAAGAAAGTCAACACGTCTTTCTCCATTCAGGATTGGATTTTTTCATACAAAGAGAGAAAAGTACCGAAGTGGCCGTGTTGGAGGTAGGGTTTGGTACCGGATTGAATTTTTTGTTGACAGCCGACCATGTGGATAACCTGAATCTAAATTTGAGATATGTCGGTATTGAGGCATACCCTTGGAAGAAGGTGTGATCATTAAAACTGGATATGACAATTTTGTAAAGCCGGTAATTTGGACGAATTTCAAACGTAGTTATGAAACAGCACAAAGACAAGAAGTAGCTTTTACAGACACTGTCAACCTATTTATTGCACATCAAAAAGCATCAGACTTCTACGACACACAAAAATTCGATGTGATCTATTTTGATGCTTTTGCTGCCGTACACCAACCGGAGATGTGGACAACCGAAATATTAGAACATCTCTGTTCTTTTTTACGGGTGGGGGGTGTTTTTGTAACCTATGCTATTACGGGGAATTTAAAGCGGACAATGAAAGCTTTGGGTTTTGCTATTGAAAAGGCACCGGGAGCTCCCGGTAAAAGGGAAATGCTGCGAGCCGTTAAAATGGTGTGATAAAGAGACTATGTGCCAATCCTTTTTTGGATGTACACATAGTCTTTATCTAATTAATGATCTGATTGGCCGTCGATGCCATGTGCATGACCATGTGCCAATTCCTCTTCAGTAGCAGGGCGCACGGCTAAAATTTCCACATCAAAATTCAATGTTTTACCAGCCATGGGGTGGTTTAAATCAGCTACAACGGCTTCTGGAGTAACATCGACAACCACAGCACGGAATTGGTTGCCCTCATTATCTTGTAAAGGTAAGACTTCACCAACCGGAGGAAGTCCTGTTTCTTTAAACATATCAGCAGGCAACTGCGCAACGGCACGGTCATCTTTTTCTCCATAAGCATCGTTTGGCTCTAAAATAAAAGAAGTCTTATCGCCGATATTCAACCCCGCGATATTTTCTTCAAATTTGGGTAGCATCATACCTACACCATATAGAAAGGTCAATGGATTCTCTGTTGTGGTCTCTTCTACAAATGCTTTTTCTCCATCTGCTTCTAGAGTTTGAAGCTTGTAATTCAATGCAACGACATTGTTGTTTTCTATTGCCATTTTATTTAATTTATTTGGGACGAATCCCGGTTACCATGTATTAATGCAAGCAGTTCTACCACAGAATTTTGAGGTAAACTACACGCACGATTCTTACAAAGGTAGGATTTTGATTCCATTCCCCCTTTATCTTTTAACAACGATAAATTACTTTTTGTTCCACCCAGTGTTATTTTATTGGGGATATAATGTTTGTCGAGTTGTTTCCGCCAAGCTACTGCGTCCTTGCCGGTTAGTGCTATCGTATTATTCCCATGCACATGTTCCAATAGTTGGATAGCCCAATTGGAATAGGCTGATCCATATTGTTTGATATGCGGAAAGACATTGGCAAATACTTGGTCGGCTACATCTATGTAACCTTGCTTGTCCAGTAACTCGCCTAGTCGATAGAGCACGCGTACGATGACAGATGACGACGCTGGAATAACATTATCCATAATTTCACTTTTGCGGGCAATTAGCTTTTCGGCGTCTTGAGCGGTATAGAAAAATGCTTTTTCTTTGTTGTCATAAAACGTTTCTATAGCCTTCTCAGCTAAACTATGGGCATCGTGCAACCAATGTTCCTCAAACGTGGCCTCATATAATGCGATAAAACCTTCTATTGTAAATGCGTAATCATCTAAAAAGCCATAAATCTGTCGGTTATGGTCGGCGGGTTGGTGAAGTAAATTAGTATCCCAAAAACAATACTGTTTGATGAAATTTGCCGTTTGGATAGCCCTATCAAGATACAACTGTTTATCGAATACCCGGTATGCATCCACTAATCCTTTTAAAAAGAGTGCATTCCACGAGGTGAGTTGCTTATTGTCGAGGCTTGGTCTTATTCGTTTTTCGCGATAAACGCGTAGCTTTTCTTTTATTTCCCGGAGATAGTTTTCCCACTCATCGAGGAGAAAACCACTTTCTAAAGCCACATTGTCTCCATCAATAGCACAATATAGTACATTCGTACCTTCTTCGCTCCAATTTCCAACCTTCGTTACGTGAAAATAATCGATAAAAAGAGAAGCGTCTTCATTCAGTATGTTTTCTAGTTCTTCCTGATGGAACGTATAGAATTTCCCTTCTATGCCTTCACTGTCTGCGTCCAATGCTGAATAAAAACCACCATTTTTCGCAAGCATTTCCCGTAACGCCCAGTCGACAGTTTCTTCAACAACTCTTTCATATAACCGAATAGGGCGTTGCTGATAAGCTTCACTGAATAAAGAAATAAGCTGTCCGTTATCATAAAGCATTTTCTCAAAATGCGGAATATGCCATCGACCGTCTACGGCGTAGCGGGCAAACCCTCCACCTATTTGATCGTAGATACCTCCGTTTGCTATTTTTTGTAAGGTAAAGTGTACATGTTCTAATACCGATTGATCCTTAGCGAGAAATGCGTAGCGCAGAAAAAATAGCCAATTATTCGGTAAGGGAAATTTTGGTTCTCTACTATAGCCACCGTTTATTGTGTCAAATTGTGCTTTCCATGGGGTTACGATATGATGTAAGTCACGCTCTGTATAGGCTTCGGGATAGGAGCTATAGGCAATCTTTCTGCTTGATGGATGCCTTTTGATAGACGTTCAGCATAGTCGAGAGCGATCTCCGGAGTCTCTTCCCACATCTTCGCTATCTGTAATAATACTTGTTGCCAATCATGAGACTTAAAATAAGTGCCACCGTATATAGGACGTCCGTCGGGGAGGCAGATACAATTCAACGGCCAGCCTCCAGCATTCGTCATTAATTGTACGGCGATCATATAGATTTGGTCAATGTCTGGACGTTCCTCACGATCAATTTTAATAGACACATACAGGGTATTCATCGTCTGCGCAATAGCGTCGTTTTCGAAACTTTCACGCTCCATGACGTGACACCAATGGCAAGCCGAGTAACCGATGCTCACAATAATGAGTTTGTTCTCATCCTTCGCCTTTTGTAATGCCTCTTCACCCCATGGCATCCAATTGACAGGGTTGTGGGCATGTTGTTTTAAATACGGTGAGCTTTCATTTTGAAGTTGATTTGCCATATCTTATACATATTCCGTCTTACAGCGAACGGACACTATTTGTCCTTTCAATAGTCGGTGATGATCTGTTTTAAGGTAGCGGTATTTGCCGATAACATCGAATAATCTATTCCTCGCTCCAATTCCAAATGAGCGGTATGGGCCGTTTTAAGATCGACGAAACGATCGGTGGTATATGCAACAAGATCAGAAATGCCGGGATTGTGACCGAACAGTAAAACGTGATTATACGATGCTGGTACGTCGTTTAAGCACTTCATCAAAAAAAGATAATGTGCTTCATAAACTTTTGGTGTCCACAAAATGAGATCTTCGGAGTAACCTAAAATGTCACAAAAAATTTTTGCTGTTTGTTTCGCGCGATTAGCTGGAGAGGAGATAACCAGTGTCTTGTCATCCACTGTAGGCAGTAGCGTTTTTAGTTTCTCCGCAATAAGTGTGGCACGATTAACACCCTTGGGGAGCAAATCTCTATCGAAGTCGTCCTTTTCAAAAGTAGGGAGCTCAGCCTTTGCATGTCGAATGATATAGAGCGATTTGGTTTCCATATTTACCTTTCCTCATTTTGTTAAATGCTTTTTTACGTAATCGTAACTTCTCTTTATACTTTCGAATTTATTGGGCAAATAAATGTCATCTTGTTCTACGAATGCATACTTTAACCCCGACTTATCCGCATATTCCGCAATTCGGGTGAAATCTATTGCTCCGGTTCCGACTTCGGTATATTTTATTTCCTTCATAATGTCCTCAAAGTCTACATCGTCATAGTCTTCTCCCACAACTGGATTTGTATGCCGTTTATCCATATCTTTTATATGCCACATCGGAAATCGTCCCGGATATTTATCGAAATAGGATTGCGGGCTAAGACCGGCTTTTTCGATCCAAAAAAGATCGAGCTCAAAATCTACGAGGTCAGGTTCCGTAAAAGCAATAAGAATATCCAATCCTCGTGTGCCATTTCCAAAACGTCTAAATTCCCAGAAATGGTTATGATACCCCACTTTAATACCCGCTTTTTTTGCCATCTCACCAAACTTATTTAACTGTTCTGCGGCATATTGGTAATCTTCGGTTTTAAATTGTTCAAATCGTCCATAGGCGTAACAGGGGCAACGATATAGGATTGACCTAGATGATGCGCAATCTCAATGTATTTTTCAATGTTTTCGTGTTCCGTTAAGCTTCTGTTCAGGTATTTCGATAGATCATAGTGTCCGCTATGTGTTTTCAAATTATGGTCGTCCAATATTTTTTTAGTTCTGCAATTGGAAGTTTCCAATACGTACCCGTGACAACATCAACACCAAATGTTTCAACATGTTTGTATCCTATTTTAGCTACTGTACTTATTGTTTCCAAAGGATCTTCAGTCAATAAATCCCGGATGGAATACAATTGAAGACCTAAATTATGAAAAGGACCATTTCCCGATTTGTCGTCTTGACATGAGAATAAGTATGGACTAAGAAAAGCACTGGATATTCCTAAACCAGCCTGCTTTAAAAATCGTCTTCTATTTTGCATACTTTGAAATTTCTTTAAAAAAGCGGTAATCCGAGATGAAAGATATGAAAAAAAGGATTCTACTTTTTATAGAATCCTTTTTTTATTTTCTGTCTTCTCGTTTTTTTGAAGTTCTAAACTAGGAAGAAAAAGAATAATGACTAGACTGTCATAACATCTTTTTCTTTCAATTCGGCGAGTTGATCAACTTTCGCAATGAAAGAATCTGTTAGTTTCTGCACTTCACCTTCACCCACTTTGATCTCATCTTCTGAGATACCTTCACCTTTTAATTTCTTAATGGACTCATTTGCATCTTTGCGAATATTCCGAATAGCAACACGACCTTTCTCGGCTTCTTCTTTTACTTTTTTTACTAAGTCGCGGCGGCGTTCTTCTGTCAACGGAGGTACTGCTAAACGAATGATAGCACCGTCATTTTGCGGATTTAATCCGATGTTTGAATCGACAATAGCTTTTTCGATTGTATTGATTAAATTTTTCTCCCATGGTTGGATAACGATCGTTCTAGCATCGGTCGTATTGATATTACTAACCTGGGAAAGTGGGGTCATGGTGCCATAATAGTCGATGGCGATTCCATCAAGCATGGTAGGAGAGGCTTTGCCTGCTCTGATTTTTGTCAGTTCAGATTCTGTATGAGTCACGGCCTTACCCATGTTCTCTTTGCAGTCATCTAATTCTAAGGATATCAGTTCATTCATATCTTTATAAGTTTCTTTTGTAACAAATTAACTAACAACTGTCCCGATATGGTCACCGTTGGCTAACTTCTTCAGGTTTCCTGGCTTGTTCATGTCAAACACAATAATTGGAAGGTTATTTTCCTGGCACAAAGTAAATGCTGTCATATCCATTACATTTAGTCCTTTTTCATAAACTTCATGGAAAGAAATCTTGTCATAACGTTGCGCTGACGGGTCTTTTTCGGGGTCAGCTGTATAGATACCATCTACGCGGGTGCCTTTAAGTACAGCATCAGCATTAATTTCGATGGCACGTAAAGAAGCGGCCGTATCTGTTGTAAAATACGGATTTCCTGTACCTGCACCAAAAATAACAATTCTTCCTTTTTCGAGATGCCGCACCGCCCGTCTACGAATAAATGGCTCACATATCTGCTCCATTTTAATTGCGGTCAGCAAACGAGTCTTTAAGCCAACTTTTTCCAATGCATCCTGTAGAGCCATACTGTTAATGACGGTTGCTAACATGCCCATATAATCAGCTTGCACCCGGTCCATCCCAGCTTTTTCTGCACTTAAACCACGGTAGATATTGCCTCCACCGATAACGATGGCAATCTCTAAACCTTGGCTGTGAATCTCTTTAATGTCGTTTGCATATTGCATCACCCTATTGATGTCGATGCCGTAACTTTGTTCGCCCATTAAGGCTTCTCCGCTGAGTTTGAGTAGGATACGTTTATATTTCATGATCGTTTTTTGGAATATTTCCAAAAGCCAAAGATAAAACTTTTTTCCAAGCCACCCATGATTATATTACCCTTTTTATCATTATCGCGATTTTCCTTCAATTACCTCTCTATAATAGGATTCATAAAGAGGGAGAATCTTGCTTAAATCAAATTCTTTTGCTCGTGCAAATGCCGCATCCTTGAATACCCGTAGCCGCTCACAATCTTCCAGGATATGAATGGAATGTTTTGCCATATCATCGATGTCCCCGATATTGCTAAGGAATCCGCTCACACCGTTCAGGTTCAGCTCAGGCAGACCATCGGCGTTAGAGGAAACAACAGGCACGTGGCATGCCATGGCTTCTAAAGCGGCTAATCCAAAGCTTTCGGAAGAGGAGGGCATCAAGAATAAATCTGAAACCGACAAGATTTCCTCAATAGCTTCCTGTTTCCCTAAAAATCGTACATTTTGGCTTACTTCCAATTGACGAGCTAGCTCCTCCGTATTTCGTCGTTCAGGTCCATCACCAACCATCAAAAGCTTGCTTGGAATAACATCATTTATTTTCTGAAAAATGCGAACGACATCTTGCGTGTTTTTAACCTTTCGGAAATTGGATGTATGGATAACAATACGTTCATTCTCTGGAGCTATAGCCCTTTTGAAATGTTCCCTGTTTTTATTGTGAAAGCGAGAGAAGTCTATAAAATTGGGAATCACACGTATATCGCGGGTAATCTCAAAAGATTCTAATGTTTGTTCTCGTAAATTTTCCGAGACGGCCGTGACACCGTCAGAATGGTTTATCGAAAACGTTACTACCGGATTGAAGCTTTTATCCTTTCCGACCAACGTAATATCTGTTCCGTGTAGGGTTGTTACAACGGGAATATGGATGCCGTAGGATGCTGCTAATATCTGTTTTGCCAAATAGGCAACAGATGCATGCGGAATTGCATAATGTACGTGTAGTAAATCCAGCTTTTCGAATCGGACGACATCGACCAATTTACTTGCTAAAGCAGATTCGTAGGGAGAAAAGTCAAATAATGGGTATTGCGCAACGGCAACTTCGTGATAATAAAGATTCTCTGAAAAAAATCTAGTCTAGCGGGTTGAGAGTATGTGATGAAGTGGATTTCATGTCCGCTGGAAGCAAGCGCTTTGCCGAGTTCTGTTGCAACTACACCACTCCCTCCAAAAGTAGGATAACATACGATGCCTATTTTCATCTGTATATAATTATTGTTATGCGAATAAATCTCGTCGTGTAAATAAGTTTCATCACACGGCGGTTGTATTTAACTGTATGTAAAAGATACGGGGCAAAGATAAGGATGGTTTTATAATTGCTTTGCAATAATTATACAAAATAGAAAGTTATGCTGTTTTAATGATGTTTAGATAAAGAAAAACGAGCCAGTTTGAGTAGAACGGGCCCGTTTTTCTTAACATTTTAAATTATGTGAACTCGGCTAGCAACGAAATAAAAGTATCTAACCGTGTCGTTAAAAATGATGTTGAATGGTTTGTTTTTTTCCATCTATTGAAATGGAGAGATGGATATTTCCGGTCTCCGGTGTATTTCCAGCTTCTTCTTGGAAAACTATTCTTGGTGCAGTTTCTCCTTGATAAGGATAAAGCACCGTAGCAAAGTGAACACTTTTCTGATCGGTTTTATTTTGTTCAAATACAAAAGCAGGACGTTCTACCTCAGTCCGGTAGAAGTAAGAAACTTTTCCCTCTTCTTCTGCTAATTGTGCTTGGTCTTGGTTAAAGTTGCGAATGAATAGGTTATTACCATCTTTAAACCTTGTGGTAACACTATTTTCTTGGTTATTGTATACCGGGTTACTATTCTCAACCAATTGGAAGTGAATACCGACCTTACCGACATCTTTTCCTTCGGCTTTATCTAAGATGATAAAATATTGTTGATCAATAAATAAGACTGTCCGGATATGATTCAATCCTGCATAACTTGGATTTTTATAGACCAGAACATCCAGTTTGTCAGAAGTATGCCAGTTAATAAGCTGCGCATCGTTGATTTCTATGTCCTCGTTATTTAAAGTCAACGTCTTATGGATTTTTGTCTGACGGTACCAATTCCGTAGCTTTAGGATTTCTTCGTCGCCACCATAAACAAATACGCCCGCATCAGGCATAAAGTTTCTACCCTTCACCCATAACTCAAATGTTCCGTTATCCGGTTGACTATGCCAGAAAGCCGGTGGGCTTGCTTTGAGTACCATAGTCGTGGCGTTATCTTTCCAGCTGTTTCGAAAGGTATAAAATCCACCATCTTTCAACCCGTGAGAAAGAAAGGGAAGTATTTCTCCTTTTTTACCGTCTGTAGCATAATAGGTTATTGTTTTGTTTTCTGGAAATACCTGCTGCCAATCCTGAAAGTTTCTAATAGAGACCTTCTTGTCGGCTACCCACGCGTCTCCAAACATTGGAAATGAATAGTCTGGAAAAGAAAAGTTTACCTGCGCCATGATCATTTTTTCTATAATATCTTTATAAGATGGCGGAAACTCATGGTCAATATTAGCCAATTGTGCCATTCGTAGTGCTTTCAAAAAGATATTAATGGCAGCGGTGTGGTAGTTGGGAGATAATTCAAACTGCATACCATCTGGATAGATCTGCTTTTTTATCTCTGTATTTAAGATTTCGATTCCGCTTTTACGCCAAGTAGGTGCATTTTTTAATTCCGGGAAAAACGCACCTGCATAAATCATACGTTGTGCTTCGAAAAGTAAATGGTTACCCTTTTCCGAGTAATTTTCTAATATATGGTTTGCATGCTTATTATAGTTGTTTAAAAACACCATCAGAAATTCGGGCGTGAAATGAGGCGAAGTCAAGAACATATTAAATAAGCCTGTCTGTTCTTGAATACGATGTGATACCTCCAATGGACGCCAAGCAAACCGGTCATTCTCTTTGGAAAGTCCTTTAGGGTTTTTCTTCACCCAGTCCACATATTGTGCGATCCATTCTTTAGCATATTTTTCATCTCCACTTGACCAATAAGCTAAACCCATTGGGGTCCACCAATAATGACGATGGAGTTGCCATCTTACTTCGTTGTCCTTAACAGGCCAGTATTCCCAGTTGATGTCTTTTCCATAGTCAAAGTAACCATAACCTTTATGAACATAAAAGTGATGATCTAGCCTTTGTCGGCCTTTTCTTGATTATCTTTGGATAATTTCTTGCCCAAAAACCGACCTTTATCCGCAAGATTGTAATCTGGATGTTTAATGTCTGTACGCTTTTTATAATAATTCAACAGCGTTTTGGAAGCCTCCTGGTATTTTTGTTTGGAAACCAGTTGTTTAACTTTTTCTAATCCCGGGTGATCCAGATTAAGAATGGCAAAATCATCCTTAGAAATACTGGATTTCTTTTGCCCGATAACGGACAGTGGGAAAAGTAGGATAAACAGATATAGAAATTTCAATTTCATGGGGTTCTAATTTAAGGTTTTTAAATCTATATTTTTAGCTTTCGCATACCGTACAAGAGCTTCTAAATAATAATAGTCGGCATAGTTTAAAGGTGTATCTATTTCTGAATTGTATAAAAATGCCCCTACACTATGTTTTAGGATAAAGTATCCATTGGTATCTTCTCCTGCCAAATATTCCGGAGAGGACAATGATTGTAAAATATCTTCTGCATATTCGAAGTAGGCATTATTCTCCGTAAACTGTGCTAGATCTATTAATCCTGCTGCGATAACGGAAGCTGCAGAGGCATCTTTTGGCGCTCTTTCTCCACCGTTATGAATATCATAATCCCAATAAGGTATTTTGTCTTCGTCCACGTTAGGGTGTTCCATAATGTATTTGGCAATATCGATGGCATGTTTTAAAAAGACGGGATTATTTGTTTCCTTGTATGCCATCGTGTAACCATATAATCCCCAAGCTTGCCCTCTTGCCCAAGCCGACTCATGCGTTAGTCCTTGATGGGTTTCTTTTTGAATAGCTCGTCCAGAAAGTGTATCATAACTAATAACATGATATGAACTGTTGTCGGGCCTGTAGTGATTTTTTAACGTAGTGAGCGAATGCTGCACCGAAGCATCCGCATATTCCGGTTTATTAAATGTTTTACTTGCCCAAAAGAGAAAATCAAGGTTCATCATATTATCTATAATAACAGGGAATTCCCAATGGCCGAAATCCCAAGAGCGGATTGCGCCAACTGTTTTGTTATAACGTTTGTAGAGATTATCAGAACCTTTCTTCAGCGTAGGCAAAAACGCCTTGTCCCTAGTGATTCTATATCCGTTTCCGAATGAACAGTAGATCATAAATCCTAAATCGTGCGTATGGGTGAAATCTTGTAAAGAATCCATAGCCAAGGTAAATTTCTGTGCACTACTGGCTAAAGCCTTATCACCAGATATCTCGTATCCATACCATAGGGAGCCGGGAAAGAAACCAGAAGTCCAGTCTTCTTGGTGTGCCAACCGTACAGAACCATCATGATTAATAGACCGAGGAGAGAATCCAGGGATATACGTGTCAGCAGCTTTTTTAATTGATGTACAGCACGATGTTTCGCATCTTTAAGCCAATTCAAATCGTCTTGTGCCTGTGCTTGATTCCCTATAAATGATAAGGCAATACAACTCATTAGGAGGCTAGCAATTTTTTTCATCTGTATAATTTTGTTTTTTTTAATGTTGATGAAGCTATCAGATTTATTCATCCCACGATGTGGTCTGAAAAATCATGATGGTCTCATAATAATCTTCGCTTTTTATTGAATCATAAAATTAGATAGCTTGTTTGTAATGCTCTTTCAGTTTTAAACAAAATCATTTTGATTTTGATGAATATCAGAAGGTTGGGGTGGTGATTAAGCGTTGCTCAGGCTGCCCTAAAAGACGCATAATTTGGTGTGATTAACCAAAATTAAAAGTATTCTGGATAAAATTTAAATAGCTGAGAAGTGATTACCGTTACTTTTGATGTAGTTATCACAATGTAAATCTAACATCATGAGAAGAATATTTATCCTTGCCATATTGGTGCAATTCTTGTCTTTTAATGAGGTGCTCGGTCAGGCGACGCTACGGCTTAACGATGTGACCTTGATGCACGAGATGCGGGCAACGCCATATCCATTAGACAGAGCCGTTGTAAAAAATAGAAAAGTAGCCTTTATGTGGCCTCTCGAAACAACAAGTAAAGCGCATGCTGCTTTAGATGGGATGGAGGAAGAGCATGGTGACCAAAAACCAGACCCCAATCAAATAAATTACCGACTGCGTATTTCCCAAGATAGTTTGTTCCGGAAAGAGGTGATTGAAGCCGATTGTCCCTGGGCATTCTATAATGCAGCGGAAATATACGAAAATGGGGAGTGGTTTTGGCAATATGGGTATGCAGATGGTGAAAAGACAGATTGGTCGCCGGTGTTGCGGTTTACCGTCATAAATGACGGCTACGTATTTAACCCGCCTACATTTTCTAACCTAATGGCGAAGCTGCCCGCTACGCATCCCAGAATTTGGGTCGAAAAAGACGCATGGGATGCGTTTATTGAAAAAAGCAAAAATAAGGAAGAACGCGATTGGTATATTGCGTATGCCAACAAAGTCGTCGATGAAGAAGTTAAACATTTAGCTGATGTTATCGATACAAGCAAAGTAGCCGAGCTGGATTTGGAAGTAAAGCGTAATGCATTGTTGGTACGCGAAAGTCGGAGAGTCGTTGATAGGGAAGAAGCAAATACCGAAGGCTTAATTCGGGCTTTCCTTTTGACGAAAGATGAGCGTTATTTTAAGGCGGCTATGTATAGGATCGAAGAAATGGTGAGTTGGAGAAATAGCCCTTATCTTAAAGGCGATTTCAATGCCTCTACATTGCTTTCGTTGAGTACGATGGCATATGACTCGTTTTATGATTTACTTTCGAAGGAACAAAAGGCTTTATTGCTTGGAGAAATAAAAGAGCATGGAAGCAATTTCTTTAACCGTTTCCATAATCATTTCGAAGCACATATAGCCGATAATCATTCTGTACAAATGACCTTACGTATCTTTACGATGGCGGCTTTCGCTACCTATGGTGAATTGCCGGAAGCAAAGAAATGGGCAGATTATTGTTATAATGTATGGATAGCACGTTTCCCCGGTGTAAATGACGATGGTGGATGGCATAATGGTGATTCTTATTTCCATGTCAACATCCGCACGTTGATAGAGGTACCCTTGCTTTATAGCAAATTAAGTGGTTACGACTTTTTTAAAGATCCGTGGTATAAGGGGTCGGCGATGTATGTCATATTTCAGCAGCCACCATTCTCCAAATCGGCAGGTAACGGAAGTGCACATCTACGTGTCGCTAAACCAAACGGACAGCGCGTGGGCTATGCGGATGCTTTGGCAAAGTTAACCAATAACAGTTATTTGGCGGATTATGTTCGGACAATCCAAGCGGATGAACCAGATGTCTTGAAACGAGGCTTTGGAGCCAAACCGGGCGATCTATCCTGGTTCCGACTTCAAAATGATACCCCATTACCGATAGGAAAAGGCTTGGCAGATTTGCCATTATGCTACGTTTTTAGAAACACAGGCATCGCCACCTTTATGTCTAGCTGGAAAAATTTAACAAGAAATGCTATGGCAACGTTTCGTTCCAGCCCGTACGGTTCTACCTCGCACGCCGTAGCAAATCAAAATGCGTTTAATACCTTTTATGATGGTAAGCCACTTTTTTACAGTAGTGGTCATCATGTCAGTTTTACAGATAAACATGCTGTCTATAGCCATAGAGGCACACGCGCGCATAATGCTATTCTGGTTAATGGCATGGGGCAGCGGATAGGTACGGAAGGTTATGGGTGGATTCCACGGCATTATACCGGTCGTAAAATTGGGTACGTCATTGGCGACGCGTCCAATGCATACGGAAAGGTAATCTCCCCACTCTGGTTAAAAAGAGGTGAGGTGTCTGGTCTTGACTATTCTCCGGAAAACGGTTGGGATGAAAATAAGCTGAAAATATTTAGACGGCATATTGTCCAATTGGGGGGCGCGGACTTGCTGTTTGTTTATGACGAGCTAGAAGCCAGTGAACCGGTAGTGTGGAATTATTTACTACATACCGTAGAAGATTCTATGCAAGTTCATTCGGATGGAAAGGTGATACATGTAAAAGCTACTAATCAACAAGGAGCGTCGGATGCTTATATTTTTGCACCTGAAAAGTTGGATGTTCAACAAACAGACCAATTTTTTGTTCCGGCAGTTAATTGGTTGAGAGCGGACGATAAGGGGCATTTTGCTCCCTATCCAACCACTGGCATTTTACCGCAACTTCCTCTAAGCAGTCTGTTTATCGCTATGCGACAGTCATTCGTACCCATCATAAGAAAGAGGTGGTATCTGCTCCTCATTGGATAGATGAAAATACAATCGAAGTGGATGATTGGGTGATTCGTGTCAATATAAACGGCACAGGTGTTCCATCTTTTTTCTGTACGAAATAAAAAAGGAGATGTTTCGCTCGAATATAATGATGTAACGACAGTTACCGAAAATGGGAAAACAACGGTATTAAAAGATCAACTACCGGATTTGGAAATTTAGAAAATAAGAATATGAAATAACGTTTAATCAAAAACGAAAGTATTTTGGACGATTTTAAAAGTATCCAAAAAATCGTCATGACTACATTCGTTTATTCTGAATAGACTACTAATTTAAATCACAATCTATGAGACAGCTACTGTTTATATTATCCTTGCTATACAGTACCATATTGTATGCGCAGAAAATTACCGTGAATGGAGTCGTGACCAGTCAAACCGGAGAGGTGCTGGTGGGTGTTAGTATTAAGGAAAAAGGAACGAATAAAGAGACGACCACAGACGCAAAAGGTGGTTATGCGATGACAACGAGCAGCGCAGATGCGGTATTAATTTATTCGTATATCGGATACACGCCGATAGAAATAAAAGCGGGAGATAATGCCACACGAAGCGTCCAATTATTGGAGGAGACGAAGAGTATGGATGAGGTGGTTGTTATCGGTTATGGTTCCGTGCAACGAAAGGATTTAACAGGCTCGGTGGCTTCTGTTTCGGGCGAGGATTGAACAAAGTTCCTGTGCCGGATGTGACGATGGCGCTGGCTGGTCGGCTTGCCGGCGTACAGGTATCCGCATCGGAAGGAGCTCCCGGATCGGAAATGTCCATCAAAGTTCGTGGAGGAGGATCTATCACCCAGAGTAACGAACCTTTGTATGTGATTGATGGTGTTCCCCAAACAGAAGGTATAAATTTCTTAGATCCAACCGATATCGAGAGTATCGATGTCTTGAAAGATGCGGCATCGACCGCTATTTTACGGTTCCAGAGGGGCGAATGGTGTTATCCTAGTGACCACGAAGAAAAATAAAGCCGGACGGACCAATGTAACCTATGATACCTACATGGGGGGTAAAAGTATAAACAATACATTGCCGGTTTTGAAACCATATGGACTATACCGTTTTGCAATATGAAGAAGTTTGGCCGACGAATCACGACTGGCAAGATTTGAACAAACGTATGGTACATTTGATCAACTGGAAGAATTGTATATGAACCGGCCAGGTATAAACTGGCAAGAGCAGGTTTTTGGAGGTACTGCGAATAGTCAGTACCATAAAATAGGTGTAAATGGTGGAAATCAAGCTACGCGGTATAGCCTTTTCTATTCGATGAATAATGATGAAGGAATCATGTTGAATAGTGGGGCAAAAAAGCATGTGGCAAAACTCGCTCTAAACCATCAAGCCAATGAGCGGTTGAGTTTAAATGGAAGTGTTAACTATTCGGAGCAGAAAGTATACGGGTTAGGAACGAACGAAGGAAACACCTATCTCAATCAGCTACAGAATATCTTAACGTATAGACCGCTCTATGGGTTGGCGGGAACCGATGAAGATTTCCTAAACATGGAAGAAGATCCGGCACTGGAAGATGTACAAGGTAACACGTTGCAAAACCCTTTAGTCAATGCAGAATCGCAACACCGAGATATTCTGGGAAGGTTTCTTTATTTAAATACCGACGTACAATATAAACTAACAGACCATATCACTTATCGAGGTCTGGTGAATTACAGAAACATCTCGACAAAGACGGATTTGTTCTACGATAGACGTTCGATGATGGCAAAACGAAATAATGGTCCACAAGGCTCTATGGCAGATCAGGTACGAAGTGGTTGGAGTTATTCCAACACGCTTATGTATGAAAATACATTCATCAAGACCACAAATTTGATGTTTTACTAGGGCAAGAGCAGAACTACCTCTTGACCAAGTATAACAGAGTTACAGCAACGGGTTTTCCTGACGAGACATTGGGCTTGGATAATCTGTATGAAGCATCCACTTTTCTAGGTGAATCCAATAACCAAGATGAGCGGATGATATCGTTCTTTGCGAGAGCAAATTACAATTACAAAAGTAAATATTTGGTGTCTGCGAGTTTACGATCTGATGGATCTTCAAAGTTTGGCCCAACAATAAATTTGGATACTTTCCTGCGGCATCTTTCGCTTGGCGAATCATTGAGGAGGATTTTATGAAAAACCAAGGTGTTCTTTCCGACTTAAAACTTCGTTTTTCTATCGGTAAATCGGGTAATAACCGGATTGCAAACTATACTTCCCTTGCCTTATTGTCTACAGGTACTTACCCATTAAACGACCGAATTAATGTGACCGTATTTCCGAATACGTTGCCCAATCCGGATCTGAAATGGGAAGCTACAAGAGCAGAGATTTAGGATTGGATATGGCATTTTTTAATCAGCGTATACAATTGACAGCTGAACTTTACCGAAATACTACAAAAGACCTTTTGCTGCAAGCGGAAGTACCGATGAGTTCGGGCTACTCGACAATGCTGATTAATGCAGGATCGACACAGAATAGCGGTGTGGAATTAAGTATAAACACAACCAATATCAATACGCCAAACTTTAAATGGACAACCGATTTTAACTGGGCATTTAATAGAAATAAGGTATTGGCATTAACGGATGGAGAATCGTTTAGGAATGTGTTTTCGGACTGGGAGTATTGACCGAAAGCGATTATATCATCCAAGTAGGACAGGCATTAGGACAAATGTATGGATACAAGACAGATGGTTTATACCAAGTCGATGATTTTAATTTTGACTCCAATACCCAAACCTATACGTTAAAAGATGGAATACCATATGATAATAACAATATACCACAGCCCGGTTTTTTAAAGTTTGTTGACACGGATGGAAATGGAACAATTAATCCTGACGATAGAGCGGTTATTGGAAACGCAATACCCAAGGTATGGGCGGGCTTAATAACACATTTTCGTATAAGGGGATTGATTTGAGCATTTTCCTCAATTGGGCTTATGGAAATGATGTGTACAATGCCAATAAGTTATATAGCAGTCAAACACAATTGGATTATCGCAGTACACTTTCTTATTTCGCTGATAGATGGATGTCTATCGATGTAAGTGGTAATAGAGTAACCGACCCTGCAGCCTTGGCAGCGATGAACGAAGGAAAAACCGTACCGGTTTATAACAGCAATACAGCACTACGTTTTTATGATTATGTGGTTGAAAAATGGTTCTTTTTTACGAATCAATAATATCAGTATAGGTTATACAATTCCAAAGAGTTTCCTTTCTAGATTTAAAATTAATGGACTAAGGGTGTATGCAACAGCCTATAATCTGGGAACCATTGCAGGCTACTCAGGCTATGATCCCGAAGTGAGTTCGAGAAACAGTACCGGTTTAACACCGGGGATTGATTTTGGAGCTTACCCACGCGCTAAATCCTTTGTGGCAGGCATTAATTTATCACTATAAAAATGAAAATTATGAAAAATAAGAAATTAATCTTTATAGAGAACAATGTTGCGAGGTATGTCGTTTGGTGTGCTTTTGCAGTTTCAACCTGGACGCTAACTTCCTGTTCAAAATGGTTGGAAGAAGACCCTTATTCGTTATATGCGGCAGAGACTTATTTTGACAATACTGACGATGCAAAAAAAGCAGTACTGGGTGTATATGAAATTATGGCGAGTCAAAATACCTACGGATTTTATATGTCTTTGGTATTTGATATCGATTCGGACCTGGCTTATATGGAAGGAACGGGTTTCTCAAACGACAATAGAACATTGGCACATTATAACTTTGCTACAGGTCATAATTATATCACCGAAGCATGGCGGGCACTCTATGACGGAATCAATAGAGCGAACCTCGTGATCGCAAACATACCTCAAATGGATATGTTTGCGAACGGAAGTGAAGCAGAGGAAGCTGAATTAAGAAGATGTCTGGCAGAAGCTAAATTTTTACGTGGACTCTACTATTTTGATCTGGTTCGGCTATATGGGGATGTTCCATTAAAAACAGAGTATACAAAAGCCACAGATGATATGAAATCGGCGCGAACGGATAAAGAAGAAATCTACGATCAGATTATTCAAGATATGACAGAGGCAATTCCCGATATTCCAGAAGCATCCGAAAAATCACTTGACGAACGCATAAGTAGGGGAGCAGCAAAAGGAATTTTGGCGAGAGTATATCTAGGACGAGGTGGATATTCGTTAAGACAGAACGGACAGATGGAGCGCCCCTCCAATTATTTGACATACTATGAAGAGGCGCGACGACTCACAAAAGAGATTATTGATGGTGGGCATCACGAATTGAATACAAGCTATGAAGCGATATTTAAAAATTATTGTGAATTGAAACTTGAGCCTAAAGAAAGTATGTTTGAGGCCGCATTTTTTAATCCATCGGGTGCCCGTCCATACAGTGGCTATATTGGTACATGGAATAGTCCACGTACGGCGGCGGGGGCTGTGTATGGAAGAGCTAATGCATTCTTTCGGATTATCCCGATGCTATATGACAAATATGAGCCCGCCGATCAACGGAAAGATATCGCCATTGCGCGATATGAAATTGATCGTAACAGCCAGAAAGTAGATCTCTCTGACCCTATTTTAGCGAACGTGCGATTATGGACACCCGGAAAATGGAGAAGGGATTGGCAAGGTACCGAACCGAAAGATTTAAATAATACCGATATCAACTGGGTGTTATTACGCTATTCGGATGTTTTGTTAATGTATGCCGAGGCCGAGAACGAAATAAATGGCCCGGGAGCAAACTCGGGGTAGTGCCTATTGGTCTCTGAACATGGTAAGAAGACGTGGATTTGGCATGCCTGTAGATCAGCCTTCGGCTACAGCCGATTTACCAAGCGGGCTTAGCAAAGAAGAATTTTTTGAGAAGGTCATGGAAGAACGTGCACTAGAGCTCTGTTATGAAGGGTTTCGAAAATTGATTTGATTAGATGGAATAGATTAGGTACATCCTTGCGAGCGACGCAAGAGGACCTAAATGCGATATATGGAAACTTCCCGTATATAGCTGGAGATTATTTTACCGATAATAAGCACGAGCTATACCCTATCCCCCAAAAAGAAAGAGACATTAATCAAAATCTTACTCAAAATCCGAATTATTAACACATAGCGGTTACGCGAAATAAAAAATGATAACGATAAGAAATAAGATCGGCCGTTTGTTTGCCCTTGTATTGCTTGTAGGAGCAACGGCGTGCTCATCTCCTCAGAACGAAGAGCAGAAGAAGTTGAACATCGTGTTCATCATGACCGATGACCATACCACACAAGCGCTGAGTGCCTACGACAAGCGTTTTATCTCCACGCCTAATCTAGACCGGTTAGCAGATGAAGGGATAAAGTTTAACAATTGTTTCGTCACGAATGCGGTGTGCGGTCCTTCTAGAGCGGTTATCCTAACAGGGAAACATAGTCACATCAACGGTTTTAAAGATAACCATAGTGTGTTTGACAGTACGCAGGTTATCTATCCACAACTATTGAAAGAAGCGGGCTATCAAACCGCGATGATTGGGAAGTGGCATTTGGGAACAATGCCTGTGGGTTTTGATTTTTATAGTATTCTCCCTAATCAAGGAGAGTACTATCAACCGGAATTTATAGAAAATGGGAAAAAAGTAGCGGAGAAAGGCTACGTGACCGATGTGATTACAGATAAAGCAATCCATTTTCTAAATGATAGAGATAAAGAGAAACCTTTTTTATTGATTTATCAGCATAAGGCGCCTCATCGAAATTGGCTTCCTGCACCGCGACACTTGGGTATGTTTGATAATACCACTTTTGAGGAACCTGCAAACTTGTTAGACGATTTTAGTAATAGAGGAAGAGCTGCGAAAGAGCAATTGATGAATATATCCTCCGACATGTGGGACGCATGGGATTTGAAACTGGCATCAGTAGCAGATTTAGATTCTCTAGCTGAAATTCCAAAAGAAACGATTGGTGATACAAAAGAAGACGATTTTACCCAAGCGAATAATAAATCAGTAGATAAGCAACGCTTTTTTCAAGTGTTTGATCGGATGACTGAAGAAGAGAAGAAAGCCTGGACGGATGTGTATGATAAACGCGTAGCAGAATATAGACGCTTAAACTTGAAGGGGGATGACCTGGTGCGCTGGAAGTATCAACAATACATGAAAGATTATTTGGCTTGTGTGGCTGCGGTGGACGAAAACGTAGGTCGATTGCTCGATTATCTGGAGCAAGAAGGGGAGTTAGACAATACGATTATTGTGTATACCTCCGATCAAGGGTTCTTTTTAGGCGAACATGGTTTCTTCGATAAACGTATGATGTATGAAGAGTGTTTGCGCACACCCTTGTTAGTACGATATCCAAAAGGAATTAAGAAAGGTCTTGTTTCAGATGCTTTAGCAATGAACCTTGATTTTGCACCTACCTTATTGGATTATGCAGGTGTCAAAATCCCCGCAGATATGCAAGGTCAGTCGTTAAAGCCGGTGATTGATAACGGCGGGAAAGAAGTAGAAAATTGGCGCGATGCCGTCTATTATCATTATTACGAATATCCGAGTTGGCATATGGTAAAAAGACATTATGGCGTTCGGACAGACCGGTATAAGCTGATTCACTTTTATAATGATATTGATGAATGGGAGCTGTATGATCTTGAAAAAGACCCAAAAGAAATGAACAATGTGTATCAATCCGCAGCGTATGCTGATGTAGCGCAGCAGATGCATCGTAAACTGAAACAATTACAAGAACAATATCAAGATACAAACCCAACCGAAAAATAAAAAGATGATGAATACGATAACCCGTATAAAATGCTGTTGTTTATTGGCAATAGCTTTTTGCCTATCCTGTACCTCCGAAAAAGAACAGGATAGACCCAATATTTTATTGTTGATGTCTGACAATCAATCGTGGAATCACGTAGGAGTATATGGTGATTCCGTAGTGAAGACACCAAACATGGACAAAATTGCCGCTGAAGGTGTGCGTTTTACGCATGCTTTCTGTAATTCACCGTCCTGTACACCTGCGAGAGCTGCGTTACTAACTGGTCAAGATATTTGGCGTATAGAAGAAGGTGCGAACTTATGGGGAACGCTACCAACAAAATTCGAAGTTTTCCCCGAATTATTGGAAAAAGCCGGCTACCGCGTAGGATATGATGGAAAAGGCTGGGGACCCGGTAGCTATGAGGCCAACGGCAGAACACGAAACCCGGGAGGCGACCAATACCAGAACTTTGCAGATTTTATTAAAATGCAAAAAAAGGCGAACCATGGAGTTATTGGTTTAATAGCTTACATCCGCACCGACCTTATGAAGTTGGTTCCGGACAAAAAGCAGGAATTGACATCCATAAAATCAACGTACCAGCTTATTTACCAGATACCGAAGATGTTCGAATAGATATTGCGGATTACTATGCCGCTATCCAAACGTTTGATACAGAAGTAGGAGAGATTATGCAGCAATTGGAAGAAAGCGGTCATTTAGAAAACACAATCGTATTGATTTGTAGCGATAACGGATGGCAGATGCCGAGAGGTCTTGCTAATCTTTACGATTTTGGTACAAGGGTGCCGTTGATTGTTTCTTGGCCAGAGAAATTTAAGACAGATGCTGTTACCGAGGACTTAGTCACATTACTCGATCTGGCACCAACTTTCCTCACACTGGCGAAAGCAGAGGTGCCGGATTACATGACCGGAAAAAGTTTGCTGCCGATATTGGAGAAAATGGGGAAATAGCGGACTCCCGAGAATTTGTCGTCATAGGAAGAGAAAGACATGCTTTTGTAAGGCAGCATGGATTAGGTTATCCGGGGAGAGCTATTCGCACGAAAGAATATTTATATATTAAAAATTATGAGGCGGATAGATGGCCTGCAGGTGATCCGCCATTATATGGCGATGTCGACCCGTATATGTTAAACTACCCGGACCGGCGAAATTTTTTATGTTGGAGCATAAAGATGAACCGATAGCAAAGCAAGCGTTTGAGTTGGCATTTGCAAAACGTCCGTCGGAAGAACTGTATCATATTGTAAATGATCCAGATCAATTGCATAATTTAGCCGACGATGCGGATTATCAAGCGATCAAGCAAGAATTGTCGTCTAAAATGATTGCCCATTTAAAAGAAACAAAAGACCCGAGAGAAACAGGTGGAGAGATTATATGGGATAGCACCGATTACTTTAGTGAGATAGACAAAACGCCGGTGCCAAGCAAAGAAGCCATAGAGAATTTAATCTTGATACGATGTACAATTATCTGAAATAGATTAAAGCAAAAAAGTAACATGAAAACATACCTTTATTTTTTATCGTATTTCTCTGGTGTGCTGTATTAAGTGCACAGACAGATCGTTCAGATCGTCCTAATATATTGATTATTATGACCGATCAGCAAACAGCTGAGGCGATGAGTTGTGCCGGAAACCAAGATTTGCACACGCCAGCCATGGATTTCTTGGCGTCGAACGGTACGCGGTTTACGGAGGCATATTGTGCACAACCCTTGTGTACGCCGTCACGTTCGTCGATGTTTAGTGGCGTTATGCCCAGTGAGAACGGCTTTATCGGGAATTATCCAGAAGAAGATGGACAATGGCCAGATTCCTTATTGTTTATGGGTAAAATATTTAAAGACGCGGGTTATAAAACAGGTTACGTAGGCAAATGGCACATACCATTGCCGGCATCCAATATCGCTCAACATGGATTCGAATATATTGAAAATACCTGGACAGGTGATTTCATGGATGCTGCAATTCCTGCTTACAGCGCGCGGTTCATGAAAGAAAACAAAGACCATCCTTTTTTGTTAGTGGCTTCGTTTCTCAATCCACACGATATTTGTGAATGGGCACGAGACGACTATTTAAAAATGGATTTTATAGACAACCCTCCGCCTCCGGAAGAATGCCCAGAGTTACCTTACAATTGGAAGATATCACCTCTTGAACCTCCGATTATACGTGAACACAAAAAGTAAACCTGCGCACCTATCCGTCAATAGATTGGGGGGAGGAAGATGGAGACAATATCGTTGGGCATATAATAGATTGGTAGAGCGAGTTGATGGATATGTGCAGATGATTTTAGACGGGCTTAAAAATATGGTCTGGAAGACAATACGATTATTATCTTTACCAGCGATCATGGTGATGGATATGCTGCTCATCAATGGAACCAAAAACAGGTATTGTATCAAGAATCGATCAAAGTACCTTTTATTATTTCTAAGATTGGCGATTTTCAACCAGAAGTCAATGATCGACTTATTTGTAACGGGACGGATATCATGACGACTGCTTGTTCTTATGCCGGGATTGAAGGACCCTCTTACCTAAAAGGTAGAGATATCAGTCAAATTATGCATGGTAAACAGAGCGAATGGAGAGATACATTGGTCGTAGAGACCGATTTTGCGGATAATACCGTTTTGCTGGATATCAAAGGTCGAGCCGTTATTACATCGCAATATAAATATATTATTTACAGCAAAGGAGAAAGAAGAGAACAGCTGTTTGATTTTAAATCCGATCCGGGAGAAACAAAAAATTTAGTATACGATAAGCGTTATCAAACAACCCTCGCTGATATGCGAAATTACTTGAAAAACTATTCGGATACAGAAAGAGAAATATTTGGTTTGTAAATTTGAGCCATTCAAATGAAATTACACCTATTGAAAATATTCTTTCTGGCCTATGTGGTCTGTCCCTTGTGTGTATGCGCACAATGGACACAAGACACTAAACGGCAATTCAGAACGATTTCAATAGAACAAGGGCTTTCGCAAAGCACTGTCTATACCATTGTGCAGGATAGTTTGGGTTTTATGTGGTGGGTACTCAAGACGGCCTTAATCGTTATGATGGAAACTCTTTCCAAGTATTTAGACCGGATAAAACGGATACCACCACCATTTCCTCCTCTTATATTCGAAGTTTGTATGTAGATAGTAAAGGAAAATTGTGGGTTGGTGGAAATAAAGGGGTTAGTTCCTTTGATTACGTTACCGAATCCTTTCATAATTACGATCTCGAAATTAAGGCAGGAGAGTGGTTTGTAACTGCTTTAGGTCAAGATATGGATGGTAAGCTATGGATGGCAACAAATGGCGGTGACCTGTATCAATTGGATGTGGTAGCCGACAGTTTTCGCAAGGTTGATCTAGGCGATTTTGCTACTGAAGTTAACAGTATTTCGAGTATTGCCAGAATGGACCATTTGCTTTTGCTGAGTACCGATATAGGTATTTTGCAATTGGACAGCAATCAAAAGAAGGTCAGTAAATTTGCGTTGGATGCAAGACTAAATGTAAACTACATTGTTGTAGATAGTACATACGTGTGGATAGGCACGGAAGGAGATGGCTTTTTGAATATACCCGCGTTACTCGTGGAATAAAACAATATAAACATAGGATTGGTTCGATCTATTCCAGTCTGGCGGATGATGATGTGCGGAGTCTCGCCAAAGATGAGGAAGGCAATTTATGGGTTGGAACATTTAAAGGACTGAGCATACTCGATGTAAAAACCAAGGTCATACAAAACTACTTTCAGCAACCGTCCGTTCCGCATACATTAAGCCAAAATTCCGTTCGATATATTTATCGGGATAAGCAAAATGGTATGTGGATGGGGACCTTTTATGGCGGTGTTTCCTACTTCCACAACGATGATATCCGGTTTAGCTTTTTGAATAGAAATACAGGAAATCTCTCTCTAAATGACAATGTCGTAAACGTTATTAAAGAAGATGCAGCCCAAAATATTTGGATAGGAACAAATGATAAAGGGTTAAATTTTTGGAATCGGAAAGAAAATATAGTTCAATTCTATTCACATAGCGAAGAAGACGCGACGTCACTTGCCTCTAATAATATCAAAGCTATCGCTTTTGATAATCAAGGGAATGTACTTGTCGGTACACACAATGCAGGTATGGGGATATTTAACCCTAAAACCGGAAAAACGGTTGTTTTTCGACATAATCCGGAGGATGGAACGTCTATTGCGGGCGACATGGTGTATGCGCTTTTAAAAGACAAAACGGGACGTATTTGGGTAGGGACAAGATCTGGTCTCGATCGATTTAATGAATCGAATCAGAATTTTCCCATATCTATCTGGACAAAAAAGGAACTCGGCTTTCAGCTGATGAAATTACAACCATGGTGGAAGACAGTAAAGGAAGGATATGGATAGGAACGACCAATGGTATCAATATTCTATATCCCGACCAACTTGTTTTTGAGGTTTTCCCCGGATCAAATCTGAGTAGTGACGTTATTACAGCTGTTGTAGAAGATAAAAATCAGACAATTTGGGTAGCCACTCGAGATGGTCTGAATTACTACGATGAACAAAGTAAATCTTTTAAAATATTTGAAAACGGAAAGCGAATAGAAGGCATCATCTATGGGATGCTATGCGATAATGATGGAAATTTGTGGCTTACAACCGCCAAAAATTTATTGCGGCTTGATCCACAAAATGGCGAATACTTATTGTTTGACAATCGAGACGGTTTACAGATCAGTCAGTTTAACCTCTCTGCTACAGAGAAAACGTCTGATGGTATATTGCTTTTTGGGGGCATCAATGGTCTCACGTATTTCAAACCCGAGGAAGCCGTTCCCAAGAAACTCCAGCTTCGTATTATGTTCACCAGATTGGAAGTGTTGAATAGACCTGTATTTGCAGGAGATCACCATCAGATTTTAGACCAGCATATTGATAAACAATCTTCATTTGAGCTGAATCATGACCATAAGCAATTTACTATCTATTTTAATACATTCGATTATATCGCTCCCAGCAAGATTAGATATCGCTACCGGTTAGAAGGCTTTGATGAGGACTGGGTGGAGCGCACGGACGTATCAAGTGCCACATATACGAATTTAAAGGCGGGTACGTATAAGTTTGAAGTTGAGGCTGTTGGTCCCTTGGGAGAATTCAGCACCATGCGTAGTATAAAAATTAAAATATTGCCGCCATGGTGGAAAAGCAATTTATTTTATATCATTATATCGGTGTTTGGGCTAGCTATTGCTTATGTCGCTTATTCTGTTGTCACAGAACGTATGCGGACACTTCACCAACTCAAAATGGAACGTCTGCAACGTGAGTTTGCAAGTAGTAAGCTGCGATTAGAGAGGATAGAACATGAAAAAGTGGACACCATCAATAAGATGAAAACCAACTTTTTTACCAATATTTCACACGAATTTAGGACACCATTGACATTGATTATATCGCCATTGGAAGAACTCCTAAATAATAAAGATATAGATTCGACCATAAAAAAATATCTTGAATTGATGTTATTGAATGTCAAAAGATTATATCAGTTGGTGGATCAGCTATTGGAGTTTAGGAAGGTAGAAGCAGATACGAAAAGACTGAAGGTTGCGGAGATTGATATCGTACGTTTGTGAAAGAAATCTACGAATCATTCAGTACGATGGCAGAAAAGAATAATATAGGCTATACATTTATATGTCCCGAGGAAAAGATGATCGGATTTTTTGATCGGGATGCGATAGAACGCGTATGTTTCAATCTACTATCCAATGCTTTTAAATATACCAAAGAAGGAGGGGAGATTAGTATCCGTCTTCAGAAAAAAGAGGAGTTACTCGTCATCAGCGTTTTGGATACCGGAATCGGTATTCCTTCGGAAGAGCAATCACAAATCTTCGACCGGTTTTATCAAGTAGATTCCCGCGAAATGAACCTAGGTTCGGGAATAGGATTAGCTTTCACCAAGAAGTTAGTGGAATTGCATCACGGTAGTATTGATGTAGAAAGTGAAATAGGGAAGGGCAGTGTGTTTACCGTCCAAATTCCTCACGACGAAAAATATTATGCCCCAGAGGAACGGGTGGATTATGACGCCATTATCGGAAAAGAAGAGATACCAAATGCCGCTGATGCTCATCTGACCAGCCATTCTGAAGAAGTTGATGCATCCATGCAGGAGCGCGAAACCTTATTAATTGTGGATGATAATCGAGAGATTGTAGAATATCTAAATCATTATTTCGGAAAACGTTACGAAACAAGGGTTGCTTATAATGGACGGGAAGCGTTAGATATATTGACAAAAGAGGCGTTCGATTTGGTTATCTCCGATGTGATGATGCCGGAAGTTGACGGTATTCAACTGTGTAAAAAAATAAAACAGAATATCAATACATGCCATATTCCGGTTATCCTATTAACGGCAAAAACTGAAACAGGTGATCAAATACAAGGATTGGCCGTCGGGGCGGATGATTATATTGCTAAACCGTTTTCCGTAGCCATATTGGATGCTAAAATTCAGAATATTCTAAGAACCAGAAAACGACTAAAGAATACTATTCTTCTAGTAGCGAGATTATCCGGAAAATATCGCTTTTAATGCTATGGATGAAGAGTTCTTGCGTCAGGCTATTACCATCATCGAATCCAATACGAGTGATTCTGGCTTTTCTGTAGATAAATTTAGTAAAGAAATAGGGATGAGCCGTTCCAACCTGTATCTCAAATTGAAAGCAATTACAGGAGAATCTGCAACAGATTTTATTAAACGTATCCGCTTTAAAAAAGCAGTGGATTTATTGAAACAAAAACAATATACCGTAGCACAGATCGCATATATGTGTGGTTTTAATTCCCCATCCTATTTTTCTACGGCTTTCAAGCAATATTATGGATTTATGCCTAGCGAATATTTAGAAAAAAATGTGCCCTAAGCTGTTTTTAAGGGGAAAATGAATCGATTTAACCATATTGAAACATTAATAATCAAAATTGAAATGGGTCAATCTTCATCAAGTTTAATTTTGATGAAGTGTTAAGGTATTTAGCTTTCGTACAGCGGAAATGAATACCTTAAACATGAAAAGAGAAAAACTAAAATTTTCACAGTCATAATCGTTTTTAAAGATGCAAAGAAGTAAGTTTTTAGTCGCGATCATTTTGGTTATTTGGTTTGTGATTTCTTTTGTCACCAATATCATAGGTCCGTTGATTCCGATTGTTATCGAGACTTATCAATTAAGTCTTACAATGGCTGCATTTTTACCTTTTTCTTTCTTCCTTGCTTATGGCGTAATGTCCATCCCGGCGGGAATGATGGTGGAGCGATTAGGCGAAAAAAAATCCATGCTTATTGCTTTTACGCTTAACCTTTTAGGATCTATCGCCATTGCCGTTTATCCAGTTTATGCCATCGCATTAGGTTCCTTGTTTACGATTGCATTGGAATGGCGATGTTGCAGGTTATTATCAATCCGCTAATGCGGGTTGCAGGAGGAGAAGAGAATTTTGCATTCTACTCCGTATTGGGGCAATTGGTTTTTGGTTTAGGCTCTTTTGTTGGCCCATTCGTCTTTACTTATTTAATGCAAGAAATCGCACAACCGGCATCCGCAGATGGGATAGCAAATTTTTGTTCTCATTGATTAGAGGAGAGATGAACTGGACGGTGCTATATTGGTTGTTTAGTTTGATATTCATCGTGGTATTCTTAACCGTTGCCCTTATCAACATACCAAAAGTGAACCGAAAACAAGACGAAAAAGCTGGAACACTATCGCTGTATGCAGAATTGTTAAAAGATAAAAAAGTTATTTTGTTCTTTCTAGGAATTGTGGCTTACGTAGGTACAGAGCAAGCACTGGCAAACTGGATGTCTGAATTTTTAAAGCAGTATCATGGGGTCGATCCTACTACAGAAGGAGCTAGAGTGATTGCTTGGTTCTGGGGATTAATGTCTATCGGGTGTTTTGTAGGTTTAGGACTGCTAAGAATATCTGATTCAAGATTGATTCTTAAGATAGCCTCCGCCATTACGTTAGTGATGATAACGTTCGCGTTGTTTGGCGTGAAGGGAATATCGTACCATGCCTTTATGGCGTGCGGATTCTCCATATCGGTGATGTTTTCCATTATCTTTTCTCTGGCACTCAATTCCGTATTAAAGCATCATGGTTCATTCTCGGGAATACTGTGTTCCGGTATTTTCGGGGGGGCATTAATGCCTTTGATCGTGGGATCTTTGGGCGATTATATTGGGTTACGGTACGCCATGACCGTTCTGTACTAACAATCGGTTATATTTTATTTCTAGCTTATTATGCTAAACCACTAATACCCAATAAAACCGTGGAAATAAAAGAATTATTTCGACCTAATTAATGAATAAAAATTTAACCAATATGATGATAACCTTAAAACACCTCGTTATATATTTTATGGCGTTGGTTTTTCTTGCTTGCACGAAAGAGCACCTCAAGAATCCAGGTTCAACAGCTGACGATGAAGAACAGAATAACTGGAATTTGGCGATAGATTCTCAAATATTTGAAGTAATCAATCTAGATTATCCGGGACTGGAAAATGCGAAGACATTCTATGAATCGGAAGCGTATGGACGTGCTGCACAAGCTATCCTAGCGTACTATCGGTCGCGAACCGGTATCGTGAATCCGGTAATTTCACTTATCAATCCATCGGCTAGTGAAGATGATAAACTCAAAGCGAGTTTTGCACTAGATAGTTATCGCTTTTTTGTGAACAATTATTTTGAAGATGCCCATGCTAAAATGCCTTACTCGTTAAATGATGGAGGTACAATTAATTGGGCGTTCGAGCCAGTAGGAGCAGATAACGAGTACCAACGGCAACTGCATAGGCATCAGTGGTTCGTGCCACAGGCTAAGGTATATCGTGTAACTAAGGATGAAAAGCACATTCAGTCTTGGATTAGTGTATATGGCGATTGGTTGGAAAATAATCCAAAACCAGCATCCGGAACGAACAATACGACTTGGTGGCAACTTCAAGTAGCGGAGCGGACATTGGGGCAAACGCAATTATTTGAGTATTATAAAAATTCGACAAATTTCACACCGGAATGGTTTACCAAATTTATGGTGCATTTTGCCGAGCACGCTGATTTTCTAGTGGAATACCCTTATGATAGTGGTAATATCCTAATATCACAGGCAAGCGCGTTGGTGTCAGCGGCGTGTTGTTCCCCGAATTCAAACAAGCAGCGAACTGGAGGAATACAGGTTTCCAGATTTTGGATACGGAAGTGAAAAACCAGTTTTTGGAAGACGGGATGCATTATGAATTGGATTTCAGTTACCATATCAGTGCCATAGCCGATTTTTATGAAATCATGAAATTGGCAGAAGCAAATAAAAAAATAGTCGGTGATGCAGCGGCAAATTTCAATCAATATTTGCATAAAGCAGCACAAGTGGTCATGCACTTCACATACCCTAATTATTTTTTGAACCCTCCGGGAGGTCAGCTTGTTCCGGGCTTCAATGATACACGGCAGAGCTCTTGGACGAGATCAGTACTTAATCGAAACTTCTCAAGATATAACGAGATGTTTCCGCAAGACAATGAACTGTTGTATATGAGTACATATGGTCAACGTGGAACGCAGCCCTCTACCGAACCCCAAGCATTCATATCTTCTGGTTACTATATGTTGCGTAACGGGTGGGATCGTTCTTCCACGATGTTGATTCATAGCAATAATTATGCAGAAGGACCCATTCAGGTATGGAGCCATAACCAGCCGGATAACGGAACGTTTGAGCTCTATCACAATGGACGGAATTTCTTCCCGGATGCTGGTGTATATGAGTATATGAGTGATGGCGACAATAGCGCCAGGATATGGTACCGTCAGACGAGAGTACATAATACCATGACGCTTAATGAGCAAAATATTGTTAATGCAAGAGGTAAATCACTCGGGGTGTTTTCGAACGGCCAGCAGGAGGTTGTGGTAACGGAAAATCAAGGCTATAATAACTTAAAACATCGTCGTTATATCTTCTTTGTAGAAAAGAAATTCTTTGTATTGGTGGATGAAGGTATTGGGAACGCGGCAGGAACGGTTAACCTGAACTTCCACCTGTGCGAAGGGGAAGATGAAGTCGTGTTATCGACAGCACAGCATGGCGCACATACTCATTTTGCTGACGGAAATAATATCATCGCCAGAACATTTGGAAACCAAACGTTGACAACGACTCGTTCGAAGGACGGGTTTCCTATGCTCCGGCCGTCATGACTAACCGCAAGGCCTATACGGTCCATATGGAAAAGGGAGCAAATCAAACCGCCCGTTATATCACCGTGTTATATCCCGCTAACCAAGCAGCTTCCGTACAAATAATGCAGCGTTTAAAGCGTCTTATCGAGATTCTGGAGTGAGCGTTGGCGTTGTTGTGAATGGAAAAACATATAATTTAAATTGTAATCTCTAACATACACTATTATGAACCATATAAATATAAAAATGAAGTGGAAACATACCTTATTATACTATGGGTATCCTTGTTTGTGACGACAGCGTGTGAAAAAACGGAGGTTGTTGACAGTACAGATTTTACATTATACTATACTGGGATGACGGATATAGGTCCGTCTATGACGGGGGTTATAATCCGCCTTCATACATCGGAGCCGCACAACAGATTTTAAGATTGCACATGTCATGCTAGACGATGTGACACATTCCGTAAATAACTTCGAAATCGATTCGGAAACAGGTAGTATTAGCATCAAAGAGACATCGGATATGCCCGTGGGGGTATATAAGCTTACCATTAGTTGTTCTTCGAATGGAACACGATATGAGTTTAAAGATGCGTTAGCAATCAATATGATGAAGCCGGTTCCCGATGGGATTACTGTCACGCCGAACAAGCTGACAGTGAGCTGGGCGGATGTCGTGGATGCATCCAGTCCGATTGAATTGCCTACAGCTCAGGTAACAACAGATGACGACCACGTTCTATTACCAAATATGAAATAGCACGAAGTGATTTTTCTAAGTATTTTGCGATCTCTTCTTCCGGTTTGATATCCATTGTACGGGGAGACGCAAGCCTATCTCCTGGCAAATATGTACTGGCTCTAAAATTGACAACTGGTGCGTCAAAAGAGGATGAAGGGATATTTGAAAATGCAATTGAAATTGATGTAACCTCCGAACCTTTAGCACTAACGTATACGCCTGCTCAGGGAAAATTAGAAGAAGAATCAGAGTTGAGTGGAAAAACAACGTTTCGTAGTAATACACCTGCGTTAAAAGGTTCGACTGAGGGAGTGCAATATGCCATCAAAAATATCCTGCCAGCAACAGATAAAATAATAATCAACCCACAAACGGGCGTCATTTCGGTCGCAGAGAACCATGGTCTTACAGCAGGGCAAAAATACACAGTGACTGTGAATGTGAAGAATGCCTATGCTACAGAAGGGGTCGATTTTGAGATGTGTTTGAGTTAGACGTGGTAGAGTATATTGAACCAATAGCTAATTTTACTTACCAAAATGTAGATGCCATACAGGCGGTTGCTTTTGATATAAGTCTGGATAACGATTTCAAAGGGGATGAGGTGCGCTTTGAATTCCTTGATTTGCCATCTCCACTGCAAGGTAATATAACACTTGATCACGTGGGTAATATCAGTTCACCTAAGGGGAATACGATTCCTATCGGAAACTATACCATTAAGGTAAAAGCAACAAATCCGAAAAGTGAAGAAGCCAATCCGACGATTGCCTCTTTCACCTTGACCGTGCGTGCTAACCGAATTACTTTACCTATGTAAGATATGGAAATAATTTAGGGCTATCGCGGCTGAAAATTATGCAAACCAGTTTCGTATTGCAGTAGGCGCGCCGCTTTCTTCGGTTAGCCAACGCCGACAACGGATGCAAAGGTATCAGTGACTTACGAAATTCAAGGCATTCATCAGGGCTCAGGAACAACAATAGATATAACACCGGCAAAATTACCCTAGGGAAATATTGCTGCCAGAAAATTGTGGTGTCTTCATGGTGACGGCTACTGCAGGAAAAGGCTCGCCATCGGAGTATTCCATACAAACACCAGTATTCTTCCATAATTCAGAAGCCTTGGCCTCGCCGAGCAACGCTTCTGAAATGGTTGTTGTTGAATATTCACCATTTGTTTTCCAAGTGAATCCCGGTGCAGGTGGACGTTCCATCCAGCCTAATATCAATGGTGCGAATAATATGAGCAGGTTCACATTGGATTACAGGCGGAACTTCAATTACTATAATTTCTTCGGAACGCACGGAAGCGGGCAACCAAATGGTGCGAATACATTCTTACAGAATCTTTGAACACCTACGCACAAAATAGAGGAATAAATCCAAATTATGGGTCAAGAGATCCATTGTCTTATTTCG
>JAPQWV010002681.1:0-52364 GCA_027422505.1 Craterostigma plantagineum | reverse complement strand
AAAAAATGTACATCATAGTAACACATTAAGTACCATATAGAAACGTATCTGGGTACCATATAAACGCGTGACTGGACTGACCTGCATGGGTACCATATAATACATATAAAAAGGTACGTAAAGACTGGAACAATGGTACACACAGTCAATGCGTACTTATAGAAAAAAAAATTCTGACATATGAAAATGCGTACTTATATAAAAAAATTCTGACATATGTTCTGACTTTCAAATTTTTTATTCAATTCAATATTTTATGTAGATTCACCTTAAATTAAATATACTGCTGTCATTAAAAGAAAAAGAAATATGAGACATGATGGGCATCAATTTCTGATGGGCCCATAAAAAACTTGTGTAATAAGAACATATGTTTTTCTTCCTCATATAGCCCCAATTTTTAACAGTCCAATAAGAGATCTCAAACTTTAGGGCTTTTCTCTTTCTGACCAACACATAACAGTTACACCCAAAAAGTCAAAAAACTGATTTTTCTTCACCTCCACAAAAACTTAAAAAAGAATCAAGATCAACCATTTATCCATACGATCTTATTTTCATTACCTTATCTGTAGTAGTCTGTGCCAAGAAACTGTTCTGTTCTCTGCACCAACAAAACAACCTCAGCTCATCATCCTCCTCCGTACGATTCTTGAAAATAATAATGCCTATAAACCTATCCTTATCCCAATCTCTCAGATTCATCTGCTCAAGGGACCCTAACCTCCGATATCTCTTCACGGACAACGAAAACACATTTGTTCAAACCTTTCTTAAGGCTCCTCTCCATGCTCGAATCTACGCAGAAAGAACCGTTTCTCACTCCAAGATTCGAGATTCAGACAAGAAAGGAACAAAAAGCTTCGAAACTTTAGCTATATCTGGTAGACGTTGGACGGGTTTCAGAGCGCACTCATCAGTCCTCGAAGCTGTTGCTGTCTTAACCGCCATTGTCGTCGTCCACGAAACTGGGATTTCTAGCAGCTACCCTCCAAGGCATACACGTGAGCAAATTCGCAGTTGGGGTCGGCCCATCTGGCCAAGTTCAATTCCAAGAACGTAGAGTACTCAATTAGGGCTATTCCCCTCGGCGGGTTGTGGGCTTCCCCGACAACGATCCCGACAGTGATATTCGGCGGACGACGTCAATCTGCTCAAAAACAGGCCGATCTTCGATAGGGTCTTGTAATATCAGCTGGCGTGATAGCCAACATCGTATTTGCTTACATAATCATTCTGTCCAAATATTATCCGTTGGATTGCCTGTCCAAGAAGCCTTCCCAGGCGTAATCGTCCTGAAGTTAGGCCATTCTCAGCTGCTTCAAGGGACGGCATATGCCCGGCGACGTCATCTTAGGCGTAGACAAATCGAGCTTTCGAAACCTAGTCCGAGCTTAGTCTCTAAAGTGGTCGACTCTGTAAGAAAAAGCCCCAAGAAAAGCCGTTGTTTTCAAAATCGCCCGAGGGGGAGAAAACTTGAAGATCGAAGTGACTCCAGATATAAATCCCACGCAGCGGAAAGATTGGAGTACAGCTTTCGCCGAACATTAAGCTGACGCGAATCCATCCAAGGGATATTCCCGAATTTTCAGCCTCGCCGGCGGGAATTTTGGACCTTACTTGGACGTAGTCGACAGTTTGAAGCAGACCGTAGTTAACTTTTCTCAGACGGCGAGCAAAGTTTTCTGGGCCAGTGGCGATCATAGCCGTGGAGCTGAGGTGGCAAAGTCGAACGCAGATGGCCTATATCAGTTTGCTGCTGTTTTGAACCTTATCTTGCTGTAATAAACCTCCTTCATTGCCAGCGTTGGCCGGGTGGCGGTTCTTTGGCTTTGATACTTGTCGAGGCGATTAGGGGCGGAGGAAACTCCCTCCGAAGTCGAGCAAGGGATTATGTCTTCGGGATTACGGTGGTTTTGATTCTCGGGGTTTTTCTGCTCGTCCGCGACACTTTGAATCTCGATTTTATCAAGGATTTGTCTTAGTAGGGATTGATTGTGTGATTTTTTTTTGTGTGTTTAGAGATGTCTGTATACTGTTTACAAGCATATGATTGTATGATTTTGTGTATAGTATGGATTGGATTGGATCTCAGTTTATTACAACGTGGATTTTATATAGTTCGTCACTTGGCAATAAGCAGAGTACAAGTTGGGATAATCATAAGGTGGACACACACACACACACACACACTGTAATGAAAAATGAAAGGAAACAATTGGAATCAAAATGAGTTTGTTTATTTAACGCCCGCCGCCGCCACCACCACCGCTTCCGACGCCGACACCACGGCCGGCGCCGGCTCCGCCACCTACGCCAATCCCGACCCCGATACCAATGCCTATTCCTCCACCGTGGCCGCCGCCGCCACCCAAACCAACCGCCGCCCAAACCTCCACCAGCTCCTCCTCCTAAGCCACCACCAGCAACCACACCGAAACCACCACATGGCCGGAAAACACCTCCTAATCCACCGCCGCCACCACCACCACCGCCGCCTTCCACCACCACCACAACCACAATCTCCACCGCCAACACCACCACCAGCGCCGAATCCACACCATGGCCGGAACCTCCACCAATACCTCCTCCACCACCGCCGCCGCCACCACCTCCACCACCACCACCACCACCCCACCAGCTCCTCCACCAAGGCCACCACCTACACCACCGCCGGCACCGAAGCCACCACCATGGCCCGACCCTCCACCAAGACACCACCACCCACCGCCGCCGGGCCACCACCTCCACACACCACCTCAAGTCCACCACCACACCTACACCACCACCCGCCCCAAACCCACCGCCTGAGCCAGAACCACCACCGATGCCACCACCGCCTCCACTTCCACCGCCGCCTCCACCACCAAGGCCACCACCGCCGGCGCCAAATCCTCCACCATGGCCCGACCACCACCCACACCCTCCGCCGCCGCCCTCCACAAAACCGCCACCACCGCCGGGCCCCACCTCCAAGCCTCCACCGCGCCCGGGCCCACGTCCAAAGCAGCCTCTTCGGTGAACCGACAACCACGGTCGCGCCCAAACTGATCCTTATCAACCCTTTGATCCCCAAAAACTTGCTGAGATCAGATTCAAGAGATGATAAACCAAGAGAAGCCCACTCAACCATTTTTTAGAGAGACCCATATTGCACTGCTTAATACTTCGAACTCTGCATGCATGCATTGTCGTCTTCGCTTGGTATAAATAGTAGATGAATCACAGCTTGCCAAAAATGCATTATTTTTTTAAAAAATTATTTGTAATTGTGGGCATTAATTGGGTAACAACTGTGCGTGGCTCAGTAGATGGGCAGTTGAGAGATTGCATTTATTGAGCAACTTGGACATGGTTCAAGTCAAGAGTGTTAAGGGAAGTAGTGTTCGATCTCATACATGACAAAGTACTTTGGCTATACCTACACGATGGCATGCATGCATAAGTAGGCGACGACTCGATCCGATTCATAATTTATTACACATGCTTTCTGACCGATGGAATTTTAATGCTACGTTGCGCCCATTGTAGAGAAAACTCATGTGTGAAACTTTGGTCGTCGTGATGTCTTTTCAAGCCTTTGAATTCTTATAAACGCTTATTACAGTTCTAACGACCAACTGATTCTTCATTAGTTACTGCTGCTGTTTATTGAGTAGACTCAACCCAACCATGGAGAAATTTATGACAGAAATGCATAAGAAGCGTAGTAAAATGGAAATCGCTGATTGATCCATTAGTACAGGGAAGATTTTCAGACTCATTCTTACTGCAGAAATGACCTCGGAACAACAACAGTATTAGTTGGGAAAACTATTACAACCAACTATCTCAGAAGGTACACAGACAAAATGAACATCGAGTAAAATGCATAAGAGGGCGGGGGGCGTACATTTTCAATCTTTTCGGGAGGAATTTGAAGTCGAATTATGGATACGAAGTTCATCGGCAAGCATGAAGGAAAGATCGGGCATCTGGGACATTAGGGTCATCACATTCTCCTTGTCTTGATTGGATTTATCCGATGAATCCAAAGGGAGCGAACTAGCGCCATTGAACCTGAAATGTCATGTAACAGAGGAATGCAAACCTATAAAAAGAAACTAAGAGAGTAGAAATTATGACTTCACGATAACTCGGGAGAATAAATACGCACCAATCAGAGGTGGAATTCTCTGACAAAGCAGGGTAGTCTTCTGTAAGAATGCTGCTGCTCTGTTCAGCTGAGGTTGGTTGTGAAAACCCGTCAAAGCCTAATCCTTGACGCCTATTGTCGTCCCACTTAAAGAAATCCATATCCGAGGATCTATGGTTGGAAGTGGAAACTTCGTTTATCGAGCTGATCCAATTGAATCTGCGTGGAAACCCGTAAGTTGGTTGGTCCCGTAAACCACCCCACTCTTCGAAAGGATCGTCATCCATGGGCTTTAGTAGGTTCACCGTTGCTAGACTTATTAAAATCACCCCATCCTTCAAATGTATAATCGTCATCCACACTTCTTACTTTTCTCGATCTCCTTTGCCGTCTCTAGTATGTCGCCACTTTTGGTTTCAGAGATACCTGTAAGTCTGTTGAGCTTGTAAAATTGCCCCAGCCTTCGAATAAATCGTCATCCATTTTCGTAGGTTCTTCTTCGTTTTTGGCTTCAGAAGATGCCTTCATGCTAGTTGAGCTGGTAAAATTCCCCCATCCTTCGAATATATCATCATCGACGATCTTAGGCACCTCACCTTTCTCCTCGTGATATTCATATTCGAATCTTTGCTTTCAGAAGGCATGTGAAATCACCCCACCCTCGGAGTGGTTCTTCATTCTTCGGCTCAGTCGTAGTCATAATCTCTGTCACCCTACACTTTTGGTTCCTGAAGACACATTTAAGCTGCCAAAATCACCCCATTCATGAATAAATCGTCATTTGTTGTCTCATGTTCCCTATTTTGCGTTTCATCTTTCAAATCCGCAACAATTATTTCATCAGCAGTCCGTAAGCTTGAGCTTGCGAATCCACCCCATTCATCTAAAGAATCTTCGTCAGTCGGCTCATCCTTCGACTTAACATCTTCTATATCAGCATTTTGGCTTCAGAAGAAACCTCTACGCTGCTACTCCAGTGACATCATCCAGCTTTCAACTAAATCCTCATTCTGCTTTTCAACTTCCACACTGTACTCTTCTTAACCACCATGTCTGATCCTTTGTTCTGCCATTGGAAGTCTTCAAAAAATCAGAAGTAGCAGGTGAATCATGGTGTCTTTATACATATCGTCATCCTCATCGTTTTTAGTGCTGGTACTAGCATCAAACTCCCCACAGTGCGGGAATCTTTAGAGCTCAGATTATTCCACAAGTCATCTGAACTCCACTCATCAAATTCCACAGAGGCAGGACGTTTGACTTTCCCATCATTGACTTGTCCAAGAACAGAGTCGACGTTTGTAGAAACTTTATCCTCCACATGAGTAAAATGTCCTGAAATTTAGTTTCAGAATCTGATAAAGAAGGTCCTACATGGTTCGATGATTTGAAATTGTCATCCATGTTATCCAATGCAGCAGATTGAAAATCGGAATCCACTCAGAAAAATCTTCACTGGCCTCTTCTTTTGTAGAGCTGCCAACAACGCTTGGAATAAATTGCTACTATCACGAGCTGCAATATCTTTCTTAACTGAAGTTTCAACATGGTCATGAATAACCTTGGCTCATTGGAAGTATCAGGAACGACACTTCTTTATTTAATCTCAGTGCTCATATCCATGGAGGGTTGTTGCAGATCAGAATGTATTCCCTTCCGCAATTGAAAATCAGCCTCCCATTGAGCTTCACCACTCTTGTCTTCGTGAGAGCTTTTAGCAGCCTCGAACGACGCCGAGCACTTACAGACACACTACGACTGCCAAGAATGTGAACATCTTTATCTAACACTGTCTCAATGTGGTTTCGCGATGATTTTTGCTCAGCGGACGTATCAGATAGAACAGCTTCCACCTGTGATTTTACAAGAAGTTATCCAACGCAAGTCCAGTGAAACTCAATGGGCCATTGCTCAAGTGCTTGTCAGAATCACTAGTTTCCTGATTCTGTGCTTCGACGGGCCAAGGTATTTTGAAGTTAGAATTCAGACAAAGGCATTGGTGGACCAGAAGAGCTATGTCCTTTATCTTGCCCGCTCTTGTTTCTTGTGGTTCAAACCAGTTCCTGCATGTTCATGGAATCAATCAATAGCTTGGACAGAACAATACGAAATTAGTGCAACAGTTAGAAGTATCATTCTTGGATCCTTCCATCACAGAACAGAGGTGCACTCTACAGCTCAACCTCTGCATTATCCTCGCAGTAGTACTCGAAAATTCACTGTCATATCACTAAACATAAGTCGTCTACTTATATGAACCTACAGAATAATCAACTGAGCCAAATTTTTTCACCTCAATCAATCAAATCACTCATCACAAGCCACCAACGCAACACAAATCGAATAGCCTAACAGACTGAGATTATCCGCATTACCGATCCTCGACCCCCGGCGAGCGGAGAAGCCACGTGTACCCAACGGTGCCGCTGAAAGACAGTGGCTCCCTGTCTTTACGGGAACACGGCCACAGTAGACGCAGATCAGAGAATCCGAACCTCCCAAGAGTCGTCCTTTGCAGCTCTCGCACCGCAAATCCGCCGGCGACGGATCCAGCGCCGCCACTTCAGCGGAGAGAGACGGCAGTGAGGGCAGCGTCGGGTCGGACGGGTCGTAATCAGTCAGACCCACTATCGCCCGAGTTCGAACCTTGACATCGCGGATCAGCTCGCGTGGGATGGAGCTCATTTTCTTTAATTTTCTATTTTTTTTTATTTTCTTTTCCTATTCGGTCGATTCAATTAAGATAATCACACACTCTTCTATTTAGGTTGCGCCGAGCAAAGAGAGCGGTGTTAGATGTAAACGTAATAAGATTATATGCAATACTTTTTCCTAGATAGAAACTTAAATAAATATTTTCCCATCGTTCGTTAAAGCCAAAAAATCGATCATACTGGCATAGTTTTATTTCACTCCCGTAGTTTTATTAGTTAAGAATCATACCGAAAAAACCTTTACCAAAAAATAATCCAGACGAACTAAGGTGTTCCATCTCCACCGAGAAACGCATTCTCAAACTCAAAATGTAGCAATTCTTCTCTAACCGATCACCTCATTCTCAAACTCAATTGACAATTTGTAATATTCATTTCCACATCAATTTTTACAAATTTCAATACTATCCACATATTTTACAATTTACAAATTAAACTTCAAATATTAATTTAGGTTTAATCACAAAAATTAATAAGGTTAATAATATTGTAGATTTCACTTTAATTTGCGTGCTCATTTGAAATATTTTGAATAATGAAAATAAAATTCGAAACAAAAAAAAGAAAGAAAAAGAAAAACCTACATCTCATTAAAGACAACTAAACGTAGCCAAGAAGAATTGCACAACTCATCTGCTCTTTTCCCAAATACCCCTTTCTTTCTACAAGGGTTCGACGGCTTGAAAAATAAGGACACAGCTTTTGTTCTCTGTCCTTGGAGACCTTTTCTGACAACTCATTGTTTCAGTCTTATCTATTTCTTTATATGTCATTCCCTAGTTTTTTTATAACACAAAAACATACTTCCTCCGTCCCATTTAATTCTTCCCAAAGATTATTGGGCACGGAGATTAAGAAACTACATTATATATTATAGTACACTTTTAAGGTACGGAGAAGAGAAAACTTATTAGTGGGCACACAAATAAGAAGTCTCTTTTCAATATAAATGGTGTAATTAGTTTAATTATTAGGATAATTTTTACCAAAAATGAAATGGGAAGAATTATGTGAGACGCTCGAAATAGAAAGATGGGAAGATTTAAGTGGGACAGAGGTAGTATATACGAAAAAGAAAAATTATGGACTTCTATGCAAATTAAAAAAACCCATCGCATCCTAACTTCTCCAAACGCTAAATTGCGTCCAAATGAGGAGAGAGAAGCTATCTGACGCATTTTGAGTTTAGTTTTGGTGTTCGGTTGGAGTAAATTTACCTCAAATTTTGGGTTTTGGTGCTCGGTTGGAGATGCTCTGAGTTGATTTCTGCAACAAAACAATATATATATATATATAAATAAAACATGCAACTAAATACCACAGAAATTGAAAATAATCACTTTGCTTTTCCCTTTTACATTCTACAACAAGTGCAACCATTTGAGTCATCTTCTTCTTCGCTTTGGCTCAACTGGCAAGAAAATAAACACATTACTAACATCGAAAGGGCTGAATGAATTCCTTTAATCTCATTGAGACTGTGTTCCTCACATCTTCTTCGACAAGGCTTCAGACCCATAAAACGAATTAAGGATGATCTCTTCCATCTTCATCTCAAGAACAATCAGAACAGAGAAACTGCTCCAATTTCTTGGCATCTTCAATGTTCATACCCATGCATGAAGGATGAAACCTCCTAAAATACAATGAAAAGAGTACCAAGTTTACATTAATTGTGAAAAGGGCCAATAATATAAACAATTCATTTCATATACCAGTATTTGCACCCTTCACACTGCACCGTGAGATCATCTGGGTTATAAGCTGGCATCTCACACTTGCGGTACCTTAACAAAAGAAAAACACAGAAATAAGTAATAAGGATCTATCGATAACTATCAACAGAGAAAGATTGTTATGATATGCGGAAATCCCCGAGAATTATTTGCCCGAAAAATGACGATAATAAATAAAGAGACAAAAAATAAATTTAGACAGTGAACACGAGATTTACGTGGTTCGATCTGAATGACCCACGTCACGGGCTGGAGGGTAGAACTTCTTTATTATGTGAGTGATTACAGACACGTACACTGACGTGATACAAAAGCAGCTACACAACTAGGAGTAAGCTACAAAGAATTAATTGGAGACGAGAAGATTTATATGGTTGTGGTGGTGTTCTTTCTCTTCGATTCATCTGCTATTATAGGCGTACATTGACATTGATTTTGCATGTGAACTGACAAGTAATCAAAACAACCATCTTTTGACCAATGAATTTGGCGCAGCTTTCGTTTGCTTCTTTTGTTTGTATTATACGCCCACTCTTCCTTTACAGCTATATTAGTTGAATTTGAATGGTCAAAGAAGCAAACTCACCTAACAAATCTCCACATTGAACTTGATTTCAGAAATCACTACACCTTAATATAGAATATCTTTATCTCCGTCCGACTTAGCCCCTAACAGGCTACTTCACCATTTCTAAAACACCAATCAAGTCCAAGCAATGCTTGAACTTGGAAACTGGAAGAGCCTTCGTAAATAAATCTGCAGGATTATCCTTCTGTTGATCTTCTTGACAAACTCCTTTTTGTCTGCAATGATATCACGAATAAAATGATACTTGACATCAATATGCTTAGTCCTTTCGTGATACATCTGATCCCTTGTCAAATGAATCGCACTTTGACTATAACAGAAAATAATAATAACTTTCTGATTCCGAGTCAATTCTCTGAATAACCCTTTCAACCACAAAGCTTCTTTGATCGATCAGTAATGGCCATTTCTAACGCTAACTACTTACCATTTCTAACGCTAACTTCAGTAGTAGATAACGTCACTACATGCTGTAGAGTAGTGTGACGCCCCGCTATCTACTTACCATTTCTAACGCTAACTTACGGCTAATGTCCATATAAAATAATTAATATGCGAAAACGTGGGAATATTTTTCCTTTTATATAAAGGAATTCGTTCTGTACAAATCAAAATATTGCTCCCAACCTATTTACATAGGATGGTTTCATAATTTCAACAAAAGAAACCTATCTACTGTCCCCACGGGTCGCATTCATGTACACACCACACCACCCTCAAAAGTCGCTGGAAGCTTCAAAAGATAGCCTTGCTGTCACAAGCGATCACGTACCGGGGTCACCCTACGTGTCTCTTTGCAAAGGCATTCGCGCCAATGCATTCAGACCCTAGTAGGATCAAACTCAATCTCATATCTCTCAGGGCCTCGACTGACTTACTATGCACCATTTTAAGAGCTCATTCCAATAAGGACAATGATCTAGCAACCCAAAGGGTGACGAATCATAAAATAACAGTCACGCATTTCGGCCCAATTCGCACTGGGATGCATGACGGCCCGCCATTCGGCCCAATGGGTACTTGCTGTTTCGCGGACGCTCACGATGGTAGCCCACTTCGAGGTCGCCAATACCAGAAATACCCTCGGTGTCACTGCCACCCTCGAATCGCCTCCTCCAGGTCGCACCTACCGCTATTCGGGCATTCTGCCCAAATGATATATCCGACGACGTACCGGGTCGTCATGGTGTCATAGAAGCAGTCCTGACTCAACTGTGAGTCGACATCAGATGCCTATATCGACAAATATTTATCGCTTTCAAGCGACATTGTGCCATACATACGCTTGTCTCACAATTCTCGTGCATGCCGTGTATGCATGTGTTCATGGTCATGTGAACAGTACAGAAATTCATTGTATATCATCATACATAGCCAATATTCACGTCACATAATAATTCACATAATTTCATAGAAGCAGATAGCCACGAAATTCACGCTCATAAAGTTAATTTATGTGTTGTAGTTAAAATTCCCACTTACCTGTAGTCCGCGAATTATTTGCTACTAGTCCGATGATTTTCCTAGTCCCTGACCTTAAGTACAAAATTATAATGTCAGTGTACTATTTAAATTATTTGACTATCTAAGTTCTCGAACTGTCTAAGTATTATTATATATAGAACTGTGTCAGACAAGTAGTTATTTTAAAGAATTCGCTAAGTTAGGTCAACCAGTGAAGTGTTTTAAATAACTTGACTAACTTCGCGAATTATCATATGGACTCGTGGAGTTCATACGGCCTGTGAATTAATTCCCCATTCGCAAATCTCAGTACGTGAAGTTATTGGACGACTCAATTCGTGACTTATTCAATTCGTGAAGCGCCTCACCTATTTCACGAATTCTTTCTAATTCGCCAACCTTACATAAGGGATCTTTACACATAAGTACCTAGTTGGATAAAAACTTGTAATTTAGTACCCTGTCAGGATTTTTTTATATGTAGGTACCTAACACAATAAATTTTTTGCACATAGGTACCCGATCCCCGAAAGTACACCCATACAACACATTTGGGTACCATATATCAACACATTGGGTACCCTATATCAACACATTTGGGTACCTATATAACAAAAAATTGTAACGACGTATGCTATATTTAGGTACGCTCTATGTAACACACAGGTATGCCGTAGGTACGACGTATGCTATATTTAGGTACCCTATATCAACGTGTTATGGTGCGCAATATACACACAGGAAGGTACGACATGACTAAAGAAACTGGTAAAAATTAAATTGGGTACCTATCTGTAAAATGTCTGACATGAGACCTATATGTAAAAATTTTATCCAATTGGGTATTTTTCTATAGATTCACCCTTACATAATGCATAATACTATTTTATTCCTACACTTGGCGAAGTCTATTCCTCCCACCACCAAGTCCGTATAGTTCATAACATATTATAATATTCTTAATTCGTGAAGCTTCTCTTATAATTTACTCCTCTGTTCTAAAAAGAAAGTAGTTCTACATATCTAATTTTGTTCTCAAAAGGAAGTCGTTGGAGTATTTTTAAAAACTATATATGTGTAAATTTCCAAAATTGCCCTCATATTAAAAAACAACACAAGGTTTAATACAAAAAAATATTAATTACACGGCAGATAATTAATGAGGGTATAAAAGATATTTTAACTCGTGTCTTAATATGCGTGAAAAATTCTTAAACAACTTTCTTTTTAGAACAGAGGGAGAGTATAATTCATGATATTCATGATTTATGCACCTCGTGAAGTCCAATGTGGCTAATACTATTATTCTATTCCTTAATGCTTCATGATCATGCATGCACAATTCCCAAGCCTAATGTTCCACACCTACTCCATCATTGCCTACTAAGCTCGTGGGGGCCAAGTCATTAATAATAGGGACTTATCAGGCCCTGTCAGAAACTAAACTTCATTATGAGTATCCCTGACAAAATTTCTTTCTTATCAGTACTCATCTGCAAAAAGTTGTGTGTTTAATACTCCAAACAGTAAACGGACGAAAATACCCTTTTCTGAAATAAACTAGACATCATACCAACTGTTTTGATTATTATACCAAGTGTTATTCTAGTTATACCAACTGTTATCATTATTATACCAATTGATATAGTGTACAATTCTGTTGGTATAATTACGACAACAGTTGGTATAATTTCTACAATTTCTGGTACAATAGTAAAATCAGTTGGTATAACACCAATTTCACTGTATAAAATTAAAATAACTGGTATAATAACGAAAATAGATTGTATAATTTCTACAATTTGTGGTATAATTTCAAAATCAGTTGGTATAACGTCCAATTTCACTGTATAAAATTAAAATAACTAGTATAATAACGAAAAGAGATGGTATAATTTCAACAATTTCTCGTATAATTTCAAAATCAGTTGGTATAAATGTCCAATTCGCTGTATAAAATTATAAAACGTTAATTACTTGTACGATAACCAAAACAGATGGTATAATTTGTACAATTTCTGGTATAGTTTCATAATCAGTTGGTATAAATGTCCAATTTTCGCTGAGAAAATTATAATAACGTTATTTACTGGTACGATAACCAAACAGATGGTATAATTTTTATAATTTCCGGTATAATTTCGAAATAAGTTGGTATAAATGTCCAATTTGAAGTTTGAGACAGGGGTATTTTCGACTTTTTAATCCTGAAAAGACCTTTTTAGGTACTGAACAGGAAGAAATTTCAAATGGGTACTTATAAGGAAGAAATAATTCGAGGGGTATTTAATAGGAATTTGAAAACTCAAAAGGTACTGATAAGAATTACCCTTAATAATAAGTGAAATCCATGACATAAGATATAGTTCCCTAGTTTCATATTTATTAATATTACCACTCACAATTCGTAAAGTGATAATATTTTTTATTCTTTTTGGCTTCGTGATCTCTTCACTTGCCAAATCAGTTCGCGAACTTAATTTGTGTAGTTCATAATTCGTGACTTTCAATTCGTGAAACATCTCATTTATTCCACGAACTCCCTAATAATATTGTAACACTTTTAACACTCTAGACTCTCTAGGATTTTCTATAAGAGCACTGTCTTTCCAAGAACAGTTTGCTAACCACAAAAACTTAAACATTTTTTAAGACATTAAACCCTAAAAATAGTAAACTTGTACAAACCCTATTCTCATATAACTTTTCGAACTTGATGATCCTTAAAACCTATTATATATGAGATAAGATATGAAATTATAGTAAGAGAATTGTACCTATTCCACAGTTAGGTATGAGCTCCAACTAATTATTTCAAAGACCCTCGTTAACTAAACTTGGACATACCCTAATTGTATATACTAATTCTTAGGTCATGTAGCAAATAAAAGCATGGAATTAGGTTAAGGAAATATACCTACTCCAAGCTTCTTTATTTCCAAGCTTCTTCCTTGTTCTAATGTCTCGACACAAATGAGTTACGGTTTTGTAATTATTCTTCTTATCCTTACCTTGCTTGTTCAAGTAATCAAATGACGTTACTTTTCCTCTTTATTCATACTTATCAAATTCCTAAGTAATACATCTTATAATATTAAATTAGTCATTTCCCAACTAGCTAAGTAATCGAATCTAAGTCTTAGTCTCAAATAACGATTTTTATGTACACCTCCTCATAATTAAATAATCGAACCAACATATATAAATTTCTAAGTCTCAACATCTGTTCCTACTTCCTACCTTTATAAAATTCTTTCTAAATTCCAAGCAATTTTCCTGCCGAAAATTATATGCCTTATACAAAATTATTTCTACCAAATCAGTTATCCTATTAGCACATAATTAAATAAACATGTAACATACAGTCGTGTAAACACATAATATGCATGCAAATTTATTGGCCAACTTACTCGCGGGACCCGGGTACTACAAGTAGTTCCAGCTAACTGCACAACCTCCAATACAAAATATATAACCAGTAAGATATCGTCGTTTATCGAGATCACCTGCGTAGTCTGAATCAACGAAGCCAACGAGAGTATCACTGTTTATGCCAAACTCCAAACAAATGCTTAGAGTATCATTCAAGTATCTGAGAATCCACTTCACTGCTTGCCAATGTTCTGTTTCTGTGGTAGCCATATACCTGCTAACAACACTAACAACCTGTGAAATATCAGGACGTGCATACATAATGCTGCCGACTGCACTCGAGTAATGAACTCGTGCCATGTACACTTCTTCCTCGTCTGATGATGGTGACTGAGCAGCGCTTAGCCTAAAATGGCTAGAAAGAGAAGTGCTGACTGGTTGGGCATCAGTCATGCCAAATCTCTCCAAAACCTTTATGAGGTAACTTTCCTGGGTCAGGTATAACTTACCAGCTCCTCTATCACGTCTAATCTCCATACCAAGAATCTTCTTAGCTGCTCCTAAATCCTTCATTTCAAATTCACCGTTCACAAGGCCTTCAACTGGTGAATTTCTGCAAAATCCTTAGCCGCAATGAGCATGTCATCAACATATAATAACAATAGATAAATGAACGAACTGTCATCTAACTTTCCGAAGTAACACAACTATCATAGTTGCTCTTGGAGAAACTATGACCCAACATGAAAAAGAATCAAACTGTTTATACCAATTTCTTGGAGACTCCTTTAATCCATATAAGGATTTCTTCAGCAGACACACTTGGTCTTCCTTGCCTTTAACTATGAAGCCTTCAGGTTACTTCATATATATCTGTTAATCTAAATCGCCATGTAAGAATGCCGTCTTGACGTCAAGCTGTTCTAACTCCAAATCATACATGGCAACAAATGCAAGTAATATACGGATAGATCTATGTCTAACGACAGATGAGATACATCATTAAAATCATCCTTATGCCTGACTATAGCCTTTCGCGACTAATCGTGCCTTATACCTTGCATCGTCAGAACCAGATAAACTTTTTTTTTCTTGAAGATCCACTTACATCCGACTATTTTCTTTTTCTTTGGCAGCGTCACACGAACCAAGTACCATTCTTCTGCAGAGACTCCATTTCTTCACTCATTACTACCAGCCACTTATTAGAATTTACAGGGATATATAGTTTCATCCGCCAATCCGATCACTTATTGCGTCCGAATAGGTAGAAGGTTCGCCGCCTCCACCTGTTTCTTGCGCCACTGATAAAGCGTACGAAACTAAATCACGTACCGTTGTGGTAGTCGAATCTCTCATCTCTCCCTATCTCTGGCTATATAATATTCATGCTTGGTGCTTTCATCTTCAACAGGATCTGAATCGGGTTCTGGATCATGTTTTTGATCTGTTGAATTCGTAGCAGGATCATCTGAAAAATCTTTGTTGATCTCGAACTTCACCTCACTGTGTACACTATCCTTCTTTTCTGATTAGAAGAATTAGTAGACTCTTTTGAAGGATGTAACATATAAGACTCATCAAATGTAACATCTCTGCTAATTATGAATTTGGGTGACTTGGGATCAGAATTATATAATCTATATCCTTTCACCCTGAAGTGTAACCGAGAAAAATACATTTCTTAGCTCTAGGCTCTAACTTTCCCTCGTTTGTGTTCATATAAGCTGGACACCCAAATATTCTTAAGTTGGAGTAATCAGCACCCCTGACCATACTTCCTCAGGAGTCTTGAAATTGATCGGTGAGCACGGTGAGCGGTTGACAATATAACACGATGCGGCGATAGCTTCAGCCCAAAAATCATTTGTCAACCCAGCATTGGAGATCATACATCGAGCTCTCTCTAAATGCGTTCGGTTCATGCGCTCGGCAATACCATTTTGTTGAGACGTCATTCGAACAGTGTGATGTCGAGCACTGCCTTCGTTCTTGCAAAACTCGTTGAACTCGTTTCTACAGAATTCTAAGCCATTGTCTGTCCGCAACCGCTTGATCTATTTCCTGTCTGCTTTTCAATCAAAGCTTTCCATTGTTTAAATGTTAGGAAAACATTACTTTTCTGCTTAAGAAAATAGACCCAGACTTTCCTTGAAAAATCATCAATGAAAGTCAACATATATTTTGCACCACCTTTGGACGGAACACGAGGACCCAATACATCAGAATGAATATAGTCCAAAGTACTTTCGTCCTGTAGACAGCTCTCGAATTGAAGCAGACTCATTTTTGCTTCCCAAAAATACAGTGTTTGCAAAAGTCCATCTTACCAGTACTTTGACCACAAGAGTAGGCCGCTTTTGCTTAACATCGACAAGCCTTTTTCTCCCATGTGTCCAAGTCGCATATGCCATAATCTCGTGGTATCAACCTCCGGGGATGTCGAAAATTACAACGAAACCTGTAATTGTAGTTCCCTACAAAATATATAAATTTCCAGACCTGCAAGCTTTCATCACGACAGGGCACCTCTGGCAACTTTCAAAACTCCACTTTCACCTGAGAACCTGCACCCTTGATATTCAAGTGTGCCTAAAGATATAAGATTTCTCTTTATATCTGGAACATGTCTGACTTCTGTGAGCGTTCGGATGATTCCGCCGAACATCTTGATCCTAACTGTCCCTTTACCAACAACTTTATATGGAGCATCATTTCTCATAAACATATCCACCATCGAAGTTTTCATATGTGGAAAAATAATCTCGACTCCAACTTATGTGGTAAGAACAATCCGAATCTAAGATCCACTCATTATCAGACTTAACAATATTTGCAGTTGCTACAAAAATAGTTCCATCGCTCTCATCAACAGCTACACTAGCTTCGACTGGTTTATTATATTGCTGATTATTTTTCTCCTTATTTTTAATTTATAGCTATCAGCTTTGATGTGACCCTTTTCTTGCAAAAATAAAGACTTTATTTCTGTACCTGGATTTCGACCTTTCTTTAGATTTGCTACTTTCGGCGTCTCTACGCTCTGGTCTTCCCCTTGCAAACAGGCATTCTGCTGGCTACCACTTATTTCTCCCGTAATATCTCTGTCTAACTGTTCTTTCGATTGTAACATAGATTTGACACTAGAATATGATATTGTATCTTTTTTGTATATAATAGTGTCCCGAGAATGCTTTAAAGACGAGGGAAGGGAACACAACAACATATGGCCTGATCTTAGTCCGTCACTTTAACTTCTACGTTCGCAAATCAATAATGATTGAATCGAATTTATCGAGATGCGAGAGAATAAAAGTACATTCCGTCATTTTCATACTGTATAGCTTTTACTTTAAATAAAGCCGATTCTCCTTAGTCTTCTTCATGTAGATAGCTTTTAACGCATCCCACATACCCATGGCCGTCGTCTCCGTGGCAACTTCTTGTAAGTTCGTCAAGAAAGATGATTCCAGATATCATGCTTGTGCAGATCTACGTGGATGACATCATTCGGCTCTACCAACCCGAAACTCTGTGTCGAATTCAGCACTTCGATGACATCACAGTTTGAAATGAGTATGATGGGAGAAATATCCATCTTCCTTGGACTGCAAATCGCAAATTCAGGATGGGATATTTATCTATCAGTCCAAGTATATTCATGACATTCTTAGGAAATATGGGATCGACAAGAGCAAATCTTCAAGTACTCCAATGTCGACCTCGTGCACACTCGATGCAGATCACTGGTGAGCCTGTAGATGCTATCCACTACAGAGAAATTATTGGATCTCTGCTCTATCTCACTGCCAGCCGACCCAATATTCTATTCTCAACATGTCTTTGCGCATGGTTTCAAGCTAATCCCAAGGAATCACATCTTCATGCTGTCAAGAGAATTTTAAAGTATCTAAAAGGCATACCAGATCTCGGGCTTTGGCATCCTAAGAACTCAGGTATGAAATTAATAGGGCATTCTGATGCAGATTTCACAGGCTGTAGATTGGACAGGAAAAGCACATCGGGCAACATTCCATTCCTTGGAGACAAACTCGTATGTTGGGCTTCTAAGAAACAAATTGTGTGTCAACTTCCACGGCAGAAGCTGAATATGTTGCTGCAGCAAGTTGTTGCTCACAAATTTTGTGGATCAGAACTCAACTACGAGATTACAGGTGTGATTTCAATAGAATTCCTATTTATTGCGATTCCAAACGTGCCATAGAAATTACGTGCAATCCTGCTCACCATTAAAGCAATAAGCACATAGATCTAAGATATCACTTCATAAAGGACCAGGTAGAAAGAGAAACATCGTAAGAGAGATTAAGATAATAGCCGATCTGGCTTTCTTGTCTAATTCATTAAACTGATTGTCCTTCATTTTGTTGGTTTTCTTCTTTGCGCCTTCAAGCGCCACCTCACAACCGTCTTGAATGAGTATGACCTCCATCTTGAGACTCCACATTGCAAAGTTGATATTTCTGTCGAACTTTTCATTGACATTTTTGTTACGTCATGTGGCTAAAAAGTAAATTGGGTTGGCTCTGATACCAATTTGTTATGATATGTGGAAATCCCCGATCCCGAAAGATGACGCAATAAATAAAAGATACAAAAAATAAATTTGAACAGTGAACACGAGATTTACGTGGTTCGGTCTGAATGACCTATGTCCACGGGCCGTAGGGGTAGAACGTCTTTATTAAGTGGAGTGATTACAGACACGTACACTGACGTGATACAAAAGCAACTACACAACTAGGAGTAAGCTACAAAGAAATTAATTGGAGACGAGAATATCTATATGGTTGTGGTGGTGTTCTTTCTCTTCAATTCATCTGCTATTTATAGCATACATCGGCATGATTTTGCATGTGAACTGTCAAGTAATCAAAACAGCCTTTTGACTAATGAATTTGTAGCAGCTTTCGTTTGCTTCTTTTCTTTGTATTAGGCGCCCACTTTTCTTTTACAGCTATATTAGTTGAATTTTGAATGGTCAAAGAAGCAAGCTCACCTAACAAAGATCCTTTAGGAAAAAGCGAGAATGTACTCTACTCACACAGCCACACAGTCAGGAGTGAAGCTGCCATTGGATGCTTGTACGCGAACCTGCAGAAGTATCCTCAGCTCGAACGTTTTCGAGCTTTGTGTAGCTCTTGAAAGTGTGCACGGTGCACTTTCCTTCGATGGTGTGGGCGCTCTGCACATCGTAGTGGTCTGACAAAAAGAGTTCTTTCACGCCGTGGTACTGTCTTCGCTCGTCGAGGGATTCCTCGGGCGGTAGTGCCATCGAACATGGACTTTGACGTTTTTTCTTTGGTCTGCTTCGATTTTCTCTACCTTTGCAACGAATGAAGGCTAATCTGAATCTGAGGGCATCATAAGCACACAATCGCCCGCTGCATAGGAATCTCAGGTATTTCAGTCTAAGAGTTTGTTCTTATGAAAAGCCAAAGGTGGACATGTTGGAGAACGAAACAGAAAAAGTTAGTTCAAGTGAAAGTAGTTAGCTATAGACTTGGGCAAGAAAAAGACGGATAAGGAAGGGAAATCCCATGTAAGTACAAGGATTGTTTTCTTTCTCAGTTAGAACTATAAAACGGAAAAACTAATTTTTTAGGATGATCTCGAAAGAAGCGCACAGGAGATTAATACCAAAGCAAGGCAGCTTGGGTGTAGATTTGAAAACTAAACTTTTACCCCTCGAAATACTTCACTAACTTCATCAATTTCCTCACTCAACTACAGTCATTCCACTGAAAGCACATTTTTTTATTCCTCAAACACTTTATATTGCAGACTCCCTAATAAATAGCCCAACATGTCGGACAAAGTGAGAATCTACAAGAGTATGACTGGAATTACGTCTCACAATCTTGTGGGTTCGTTTGATAGTGCAAGGTTCAGGTCTTTTCTCCCAGACTTCGTCTTCACGGGATGGGCGGGGGCACCGCCCCCTTCATGTATGGTATATTGCAACATAATGTGATATATTGATTTTATATTGCAAATATAACAAAATATCGTCTAGCATAGTGGTGGCTTGTGAGAGAGCTGCACGTCACATTAGTGGTTGGGGGTTCAATTTTGGCTCTAGTATATATTTTTCTTTTTCTTTTTGAAGTTTATTAATAAGATTTTTGTCAGCTTTGTTCCTTTTTCATTTTTCTCCTCATCGTTTCTATTCTTTTTTGTTTCTTTTTCTAGTCTTAGCGATTTTGTCTTTAGTGTGTTTTTGGTTTGCCTTTATTGTCTTTTTTATTTTTTTCTTCGAGCTTATTACACTGGTTCGTTTTATGTTTCTTTTTAGTTCGTATGTATTTTGTTTTTTAATCAATTAGGTTTTGTTAATTTGGTTCTCTTCTATACCTTTTCCACTTCCTTTCATGGTCTATTAAATTTTTATTATGCAGTTACAATAAATACACAATCAAGTTATAAAACTTTTCTCCAAATTTTTAATGGACCTTATACTAGTTATAAATAAACACAATATCAAATAAAAAAAAAGCTCAAATACATGTTGCACTTGATATTCATAAGACATGAGTTGCGTATTTCTCCTTTATTTTCTTATAGCATATTTAGTTTTAACAATATGTTTTGAAAACATCAATATCATGACATGTTGTCACTACTCGAGCTTTGTCAAATTATCACGGTTTTTAATTTTTATATTGATACTTTTATGTGTTGATAGTATGAAGTTTTAAGATTTTTTTATGATCCTAAATTCATATGTTTCGATAGAAGAATGTATTTCAATTGAAAAATTTTTCCACCAAAATTTAGGAAATGAAATTTAAATACTAAGTTAACCTCGCTACCAACTCATCTGCGGCCCTGATCAAAAGATTTTGTATCCGCCCTTGTTTCATCTTCTCCGTCTCTTGTAAGGTTTCTATCTGATCAGAGAATTGGTGAACAAAATCTTTGCTTCAGGTGAGAGAAAATAGAAAACCCCAATGATGAGAGAGAAGTGAGTGAAATGGGGAAATGACCGGAGATTTGCTTTGCGTGCTTTGCTTTGTCGGGACAAACAAAACAATCCTCGTCAGTCTTTTCTTCATTTACTACCTATAGTTATTTCATTAACGTGCCTTTTAACGGCTGACTAAACTACTGGGCATCTCCAATGGTACTGCAAATCTAAAAATGGAGTAAAATTTCTCAAACCGACACCCAAAACAAACCCAAAATGCTATTATACTTTCTCTTTCCTCATTAAATCGCATATTTGCGTCAGAACGGAGAGGATGCGTCCGATGTTTTCATTGCAAAAAAGGTCATTTCTTTTTCTCTTGTTTTATTTCTGTATTATGAATATTTTTTGTTTTAGGCTTGGAGAGGGTGGGGACGACGATGTACAGAGAGATTAAGCTTTATGGTTTTTATATTTCTTTTTTGTTTACCATTTTTTCTTTGTTATTTCTTTCTTATTTTCCTAATTTAAAGCTTTATTTTTTATTTCTTTTCTATTGTTCTTTTCTGATTTTTTATTTAATTTTTAATTTATTATTTAGGTTTTCTAGTAGAAGTTTAAAAATAAATTTTGTTTAAATATATTAAAATCTTAATTATAAAGAAAACTTAATAAATATTTTTAGTGAAATATATTAATTATAATAAATTTTTCTCAATCGAATTTAAACGATTATTGTGGTCTAATTGTGAAGTTATAAATTATACGGCAATCTACACATAAATACCCAATAGAAAAACTAAAAGTCACTTAAGTACCTTATCAGATATATTTTATATCTAGGTACCCTTTTGAATAAAAATTTTACACTTAGGTACCTAATTAACTAAGATTACCAAAATACCCTTATTAAATGATTTAGAATTTCATTTCAGTTTTTTTTTTGCTCTGCAAAAATCGAGCTCCAACCCGCCGTCGACGAATTTCTTCTTGTCGACCACCTCCTTCTGCTCGTGCCGGCGCCGGACAACGATCGAAGAGCCTCTTGAACGTTGGGTTCTCATTTTGGGCGTTGATTTTGTCAGTTAAGCTTTTCTTTTGGTTTGGGTTTGGTTAATCGATTTCACGCGTTTGTTCAAGGTTTAGCCCAAATCCGGAGCTCAATGCGATCGAAGAGCTCCATCTAAGAGTGGAAAGTTAGGATTTGATAGTTATTGAGGCTAATCCATCGAGATTTCGGATTTTTTTTTATATAACTGTTACGACGTACCATTCTTATGTATATTACGTACCATTGTATATTGTTTTACCGTACCTAAATATATTATGCGACACAGTCCGATTGGACATTTATGTTATGTAGTATCTTTGTGTATATGCACGAACGACGCGAGAGAGAACTGACCTTGTTAGCGAGTTATGTCCAAAATAAGAAAGAAACTGTTCAGAATATCACTGCTGCTCGCACGTTGAAAGTGAGTAAATCTTCGAACGTGGCATTTGAGGTTGTCGATGAAGATGGCTCATTTGCGGTGGACATCCAGCAGCGGACCTGCTCATGCAGAGAATGGGAAGTCTAGAGAATCCCTTGTAAGCATGCAGCAGCGTGTATTGCGACTATGAGACATTCTTTTTACGATTATTGTGATCCGTACTTCCGATGCCAGAAGTATAGAGATGTATATATGTCGATCATCAATCCTATTCTGACTCACGAGATGAATGCTCAAACTGATGATGGAAATTTCATTCGTGACCCACCCGAACATCCGTGTTCTCCCGGTCGTCGAAAGACACGGAGGATTCCTTCTCATGTAGATAGAAGATCCAACAAGTGTAAAATATGTGGGAAATATGGACATAATCGTCGTACTTGTTCAGAAGCCGTAACGACGTAGCGTCCATATTTTCCATGTATTTTCTTATTGCTTTGTCCATAACCTTTTTCGGTGCCCTTTTGTATGGTAATGACTCATTCTTTTTGTCTAAATGATGCCAGTAGATCATTGTTTGTTCAAATGTGTCAATAGGATATGGCTCATTGTTTTTGTCTAAATATGGTACCCTAAGATATGCATATTTGGTACCGTAACCTATGCCAGTTTGGTAATGTATGCACGTTTGGCACCGTAATATATGTAAATTTGGTACTGGTAATATATGCTACTTTGGTACCGTAATATATATCAGTTTGGTACTGTAATGTATGCCAGTTTGGTACCCTAAGATATGCATATTGGTACCGTAACCTATGCCAGTTTGGTAATGTATGCACATTTGGCACCGTTAAATATATGTAAATTTGGTACTGTAATATATGCCACTTTGGTACCCTAAGATATGCAATTTTGGTACTGTAATATATGTCAGTTTGGTACTGTAATATATGCCAGTTTGGTACCCTAAGATACGCATATTTGGTACCGTTTTATATGCCAGTTTGGTACTATAATATATGCCAGTTTGGTACCCTAAGATATGCAAATTTGGTACCGGAATGTATGCCACTTTGATAGAGTAATATATGCATATTTGGTACTGTACTATACAGTGGTACCATATAAATATGAAAAATTTGGTACCGTAATATATGCCACTTTGATACCGTAAGATATGCCAACATAGTACTAATATAAGCGAACTTGGTACTGTAATATATGCCAATTGGTACGTTAATATAAGCAAATTTGGTACTGTAATATAGGTCAGTTAGGTACTCTAAGTGTACAACATAGGGTACTGTATCGTTTCAGAAGTAGGGATCGTATAAATTAAAGGAAGACTTCGAATTTAAGACTTGGCTATATTTCGTTAGAACGAAGCGTTTCAGTAGATGTGATGTGGAGAAAGGAAAAGACAATTTCTGACTTTTTTCTGTCATGATTGCACACTTTTATGACGTTTTTCTGTCATGAGTGGACAGATTTCTGACGTTTTCTCTGTCATGAGTGGACATATTCTGACATACGAGGTATTAAATGCAAAAAGACAGCTCATCTGACATGTCGGTGGCTTGCATAAAATGTTTCGTGTCATATATAATTTTGGGTACTACAACCGTGTCTGAGTTGGTACGCTTCAAACAAAACGACAGGTACCCCTACAAAGCTATTTAAGTCCTTAAATATACGATACGTCATACTAGGGTTAGTATTTTTCGAGGTCGTACGAATTACTTTTTCATCTCGAACCACCGTAGAACAGTAATATATAGTATTAAATACGTTTCAGATCAAATTCGGTGCATTAGGCCCGCACGCATGAATTATATCTTAGAATACAAGATTCATTATAGTATAAAGATAGAAGCAAGAACATCTACAACATAATTTGAATAATTTGGTGAGTCCTACATCTGCGAATTCGGTGCATTAGGCTTTCATATTTTCTTTCATTTCGTTATTGTTAGGTATTGTCAAAATCACGCAGGACAACGCGATTCGATTAGGAACGTATTTATGTTTCGATTGTATAACAAATGGTACGATATCCTTCATATCTGGGTACTGTATATATAAATTATGGATACGGTACACCGGCGGGTTATGGTACTATATATGTAAATGATAAGGTACCTTCTGTACAACACAAGGTACCTTAGTGTACAACAGATAAGGACTTCATGTGCGATATATAAGGTACGGTATTATTTACGTAATGGTACGGTTAACCTGCATATTACGGTACTCTATATGTAAAAGATATGGTACGGTAATATGAAAGAAGGTACTTCATATCTTTTGTTTATGGTACGCCATATATTTACATAATGGTACGGTTAACCTGCATATTCTGGTACTCTGTACGTAAAAGATAAGATACGGTCATACAATAACTATGGTACTGCATAAATTATGGACAGTCATAGAACACAACACAGCACAACACTTGGCAATAACCGTTCATGGACAAAAGAAAAACCAACGATAAACAACCAAATGTCTCCAAACAGTCCCATCCCCAACTCAAAATAAGTTAACCAAACTAAACAACACAGTCTCGAAAGAGTCTAACAGCATATCCAAGAAACTTACTGAAAAAGATCTAGCATACAACTACGCTCGTCACGTAAAATGCGAGCAGCCATAGAAGCACGATACACATCCATGTTGACTTCTTTGCCATAATTCTCGAACTCTGGGTGTCGACAACGTACTCCTCTATGGTTAAACAGGCATGCACCCCGCAGTTTACGTCGCCGAATTGGGGCCGGTTAAACTCTGGATCCACGGTCTTCTTACATACATAATCGTACTTCAATGCCCAATACTTCGTCAGAAAATCAGCCTGCACAATATTAAAATGACATTAACGCATAACTGCAACATAGTCGACGGAATATGCCCAATGTAAGACTTACGAAGGCTCTAGCGGCCCAGGTCATCTTATGCGAGGCCATCGGATCCGAACGTAGAACTTTCATTCGTTGACCTTGTAGACGAGCACTCCCTAATGGTACCTGTATTCACAGGCGTTAACACGTATGACAATTTTGTCAATGCATGGCCATCAAGCCGCTCTAGCCATGCCCGAGTACTCCCCGCCATCTCCTCGACGAACCCCTCTAGCTGATCAGCTTCCACCTTCCTCTTTCTCGACATCTTCTGTTTCTTTGTCCAGTAGTCGAGTTGCACGAACTTGGGAATACAAAGATGCTTGGTCTCCCAAGGATCCCCGCGGATTGTCGTGTCAAACAATTGACGAAAGCGTCGATACATTTGACTTAAGCAACCGGAAGAGCAGCATATAGAATCCTTGTGCATCGACGCGGCAAGGTCGCTTTGCCAAACGCTTCGCTGCATAAGTATTAATCGCACATTTAAAAAAGTAATCAAATGAAAACCATCGAAACATTGAAGAAAAGGTACATAAGCTTCTTTTCTCTAAGGTACGTGTCGATGCACTGACGTTGCTCCGCATGGATCTCGAGCCGGGCGGCATAGTCAAATCTGTCCGCGTACTTGGAGTTGTATGCCACCGAAGGCTCTCGAACAGACTCGGCGGGTCTCGACATCAACCACATCAGCTTTGTTTTTTTGCCTTACCCTTCTTTTGTGGCGCTGAGGTGTTGAATCTGGTGTGATAAATGCCGAATTTTGCCGCTTTTTACGATCGTTTCGGCCTCACACCGTTCGAGCAATCGACGAAGCCTTAGCCTCCTCAGTCTGATCCTCCGCGCCCTTATCCTCCTCATCATCCTCTTGTGCTCCTTCACTAACCTCATCCTCCGCTTGATCTCCATCCCTATCCTCAACATTGTCATCATCGGCCTTCTCACTGTCGCTATGAGCCATCTCCTCGGCCATATCCTCAAGGTCACTGTGAGCCATATTCAAGGCCCTATCCTCAACCTTGTCCTCCCCGGCCTTCTCACCGTCGCTATGAACCATCTGTTCGGCCATATCATCACCTTCACTGTGAACCATATCCTCGGCCCTATCCTCATCCCTATCATCGCCCTCCATGTTACCATATCCGTGCCTTATCATCACCCTCATCCTCACACACATCCCTATACTTAGCCTCAACCTCTTCCTCCTCCCTCGCATCGTCGTTGGACATATCAACCTTCGACGTCCGACCCACTTGACCGTAGATCTCTTATAACCTCGTCCTTCAATCTCAACTCGGCTTCCAACCTCTCCTCACGAGCACTCCACTCTAAATGAGATCCGCCAACTCCCCCATCAACCTTAACCACACATAATTCATTAAATAGTTAGAAACAAAGCAAATAATACCTAAAAAATAGGGATTTTTATACCTCCGGCAGCAATTTATCGGATGCACGAATTTCACTTCCTTCTTTGTTGGGTATATTGGGAACACAGAGGCAATTGCAGCTAATTCAGCTTCCACAGCGATTACGTCGTTCGGAATCCTACTTTTTCCCAATTGAACATTCAGGGAAACATATACATCTCCCGCTTCTGCGCCAACGAGGGCACGTGCTCATACACCCAAATCTGAAAGTTCCCAAAGCATTGAATTCATCAATAAAACAAATAATCAAAAAGGTAAACTCACAACGTACGGAGAGTATTACCATCAGCCCAATAGTGCACCCGTTCATCATCAGGCTGGACGAGTCGATCCGCATCGAATTCGCAACCATTTACTTTATCTCGGCGACCAAAAACTCGTGTACCGCCCTCTCCCCATGCGTACTTCCCCATCATGTCGACATCGCCGACGTACGCATTCACGAACTTTGAGTTTTTCGAATTCCCCATCGGGAACAATACAGAGTTAAACAAGAAAAGAAACAATCTAACAAACTCATCCGTGTTCTCCTCCAAGCTCTCCTACAAAACTTATTCAACAACTCTAAGATTTTCTTACGGGTTACATTGCATTTTTCCCACCGAAAGCCGATCAACGGTTTTTGATTTCATTTTCGAATTTAGGTCAGCGGGCTGTCCTACGTTATGCAAGGCCATTACTACACTAAATTCCTGTGGGGAGAATACCACATTCGTATTCTCCCCCAACCTAAACGTGTTCGCCTCTACACTATAACGCTTTATCAATGCCATAATTCGAGCAAACGAATGAGACATCTTAGGCATATCTAAAAAAAATGAATCGAGGACCTTCTTATAGCTTCTTTTTTATCTGGGGTCATGCTACCCTTCAAATTGCTTATGGTAGATCGAAACAGCGCAGGATGGCACCTGGAAGACAGCTCAAATTTGTTCCGCGGAGGCATTTCTGCAAAAAAATACACTGTTGACAAGCAGTACAGTTTTATTCACAGGAGGGGTACCAATGTGACCAAACAGAGGGTACAAATGCAGTGATATGTGGTACCAAAACAAATTGACCCCATTTTCCGAAATACCCACTGTTAACAAGCAGTACCATTTTATTCACACAAGGGGTACCAATTTGCCCAAACAGAGGGTACCAAATGCAGTGATAATGTAGTCACAAAAAAATTGACCCCATTTTCGAAAAACCCACTGTTAACAAGCAGTACCATTTTATTCACACAAGGAGTACCAATTTGCCCAAACAGAGGGTACCAAATGCAGTCATAATGTAGTAAACAAATTGACCCCATTCAAAAAACCACTGTTAACAAGCAATACCATTTTATTCACACAAGGGGTACCAATTTTCTCAAACAGAGAGCCAAATGCAGTGATAATGTAGTACCAAAGCAAATTGACCCCATTCGGAAAAACCACTGTTAACACGCAGTACCATTCTATTCACACAAGAGGTACCAATTTTCCCAAACAGATAGTACAAAAGCAGTGATAATGTAGTACCAAAACAAATTGACCTCATTCGAAAAAAACCAAATCGACCCATTCGAGAAAACCAAAATCGACCCATTCCAAAAAAAACCCAAATCGAGACTATCCACCCATCTGATTATGCACAAAAAAACCCTAATCGAACAACAAATCAATCTCATTCCAAAAACACAAAGCCATTTTTACGAAAACTAACCGAAAATGCTTAAACACAATGAATTACGGCAAAATCAAACTAGATACAAGCCTATTGATAACGAAAATACCGCGACGACGAACGAGTGGACAAACGACGGAAATACTGCGAATGACTTACCTATCGATTTTAGACGGGCAATACCACGACGAACGAGTAGACAGACGGGCAATACCGCGACGAACAAAGGGAACAAGGTCGATTCTGGGATTAAATCGCGTGATTTGAAAAAGGGCTGTGCGGTTTTTTTGTATGAAGGAACGAACGTGAAATAAGAAAAGCAGGTAAAAGGTGTAAATAAGCAGTTTCAGCAGGGGTAAATCGGTCAGTTAGGTACCATCAGTAAAATAAAATTCAACTAGGTACCTAGTTAAAAATCCATCTGACAAGGGACTGATTTGTTTTATATTTATTGATGTAGGTATTTAAGTGTTGATTCCCCTAAATTATCTGGGTCATATTAATGAACAGATACAAGAAAATATTACAAGAATGATCTTTGAGTTTGAGAATTGGTTTGACGGCTGGAGAAAAATTACTGCATTTTGAGTTTGAGAATGAGTTTGAGTTTGGGAATGAGTTTCTCGGTTGGAGATGGTCTAATACTAACAATGAGATAAAAAAAACAGTTTGGACTTTATATATATTATATATATATATAAAACATCAAGGTGAGCACCATCCGTGGACACCTGTTGTGTGACATTTTTTGTGCCACGTCAACATACCAAATCAACCCCCGACGGGTTCACTAATCTCATGTGTAGTTATAGTTATAGATCAATAAAAAATTTCATTGATTGCTGAGTTGGCGCGTTGATGTGGTTGGTGCTCACGAAGATGCTCACGCAAGATGAGCACTATAATATACCGGCATATTTAGCTCCTAAATATAATTGGGCTGAGCTCATTCAATTTGGGCCTTTATAACAATTGGATTGCCCATATTCCAATCTTACCAAAATATAGATTAAAGCGACATTATTTTATTGAATAAGCGACATCTTTGTGGCCCGGAAAGAAATGGATAAAAATGACTGGTGACTTGACCCACCCATGTAATAAATCACAAAAAAAAATTATAAAACTTAGAAGCTCGTGAGTCGTGTTTAAAAAGCAATATTAAAGTTTCCTCTTGTATGATACGCTTTTCATTTACGCGTGACACCCAGACATATCCATACCATAAAAGAGATATTCCAAATTCGTGAAGGAATAGAATAAAGTTGTTGTAAAAGATACATGAAAAGAAAAGGCACAAATACGTCACCCATACGTATCAAATAAATTACACAAATAAACAAAAAAGAATCACAAATATTTATTCAAAAACAAAAAACAAATGACTAAAACAAGGATACTCCTTAAAAAACTGCATCCATGCCACTCCAAAAGTAAATGAGAAAGAAACAAAAACCTTTTTTTGTTTTCTCTTTGAAACTTTTTTTCCAATATATTACACTATACTAATCCATCAATCACCAGTTAAAAAACCTTTCTTTGTTGTCGGCGAGAGACCATCTTGTTCAACAGTTAGTCAAGAACTCAGATTCGGTTTTTTCCTGAAAATAAACAGAACCAAGAGTTAGAAAACAAGTATACACTTTCATATAATCACAGCAAATATTAAAAAAATAACAAGCAGAATCAAATCAATACAGTTAGTGAATTAGCACAATCATAATGCAGCAGCAGCAGCAACTATTAATAATCATTCAACCCCATCGCATGAATTATTAACACGTGAACTAATATTCCAAGATTGAGTTGAAAATATTCCAAGTAAGAACCTTTCCCCTAATCTCATCACCCAACGTAGTTAAATTACTAATATCACTTAAAACTCAAAAGCAAACAGTAAAAATACCCTTTTCTTCCCTTCTACTGATGTAGCCATGCATCCCAGTGCGAATTGGGCCGAAATGCGTGACTGGTATTTTATGGTTCGTCACCCTTTGTGGATTGCTGGACCATTGTCCTTATTGGAATTGAGCTCTGAATATGGTGCATAGTAAGTCAGTCGAGGGCCCTGAGATATATGAGATTGAGTTTGATCCTACTAGGGTCTGAATGCATTGGCGCGGATGCCCTTGCAAATAAGACACGTGCACGACATGCATTATTCCTACTTACTGAGCTTTATAGCTCATCCCATGTTTATGTGTTGTATGTACACGCGACCACGGTACGTGATCGCTTTTGATGGCAAGGCTATCTTTTGAAGCTTCCAACGACTTTTGAGGGTGGTGTGTACATGAATGCGACCCGTGGGGCGGAAGTTAGGATTCCTTTTGTTGCAATTAGGACCATCTATGTAATTAGGTTGGAAGCAATATTTTGACTTGTACAGAACGAATTCCTTTATATAAAAGGAAAAATTTTACCCACGTTTTCGCGTATGAATTATTTAATACTGACATTAGCCACGTAAGTTAGAGTTAGAATTGGTAAGTAGATGGCGGGGCGCCACAGGATGCGTCCGATGTTTTCAATTTGCAAAAAGGTCCTTTCTTTTCTGTATTATGAATATTTTTTGTTTCAGGCTTTGGAGAGGCTGGGGACGACGATGTAAAGAGAGAGAAAGCTTTATGCTTTTTATATTTCTTTTTCGTTTGCTTTTATTTATTATTTCTTTCTTTCTTTATTTTCCTAATTTAAAGCTTATTTTTTTATTTCTTCTATTGTTCTTTTTCTGATTTTTTATTTAACATTTTTTAATTTTATTATTTAGGTTTTGTAGTAGAAATTTAAAAATAATTATTTGAAAAATATATTAAATCTTAATTATAAAGAAAATATAATAAATAATTTTTTTAGTGAAATATATGAATTATAATAAAATTTTCTCAATCGAACTTAGACGATTATTGTGGTCTAATTTGTGAAGAATTATATGGGTCATATTAACGAACTGATAGAAGAGAATATTACAAGAATGATTTTTTGAGTTTGAGAATTGGTTTGACGGCTGGAGAAAAATTACTGCATTTTGAGTATGAGGATGAGTTTTAGTTGGGAATGAGTTTCTCGGTTGGAGATGGTCTAATACTAACAATGAGATAAAAAAAAAACAATTTGGACTTATATATATATATATTGACCGGCATATTAACTCCTAATATAATGGGCTGGGCTCAGCTCATTCAATTTGGGCCTTTATAACAATTGGATTGCCCATATTCCAATCTTACCAAAATATAGGTTAAAGCAACATTATTAGGGATGGGGAAATATACCGAAATACCGATATGTCGTCCTTATCGTATCGAAACGTACCGAACATATCAAAATTTTGGTATACCGAAGTTTTTGATAAGTATGATACCGTACGGAAATTTTCGGTACGGTAATGGTACGAAAATTTTAAATTTTAGGTATACGAAATACTAAAATTTATAATATTATATATACACACACGTACATATATTATATTATTTCAAAAAAATATAAAATGGATAAAATATTATAAGGAACTACATAAATTTATTTAGCCCATAAATTATTAACTATACCAACTTTCTAAGATTGTTGAAGCCCACCTATTTATGTAAAGTTCTTTGTTTTAAAGTTATTTTATGAATTAAAAATCTTTTTATTTTGGAAAATTGGTATTAATAATCCATCTTATTGGGGCCTAAGGAGTTTGAATTGACTATAAATTAAAAAACAACGAATTAACGAGTTACGAGACACGCATGGTAAAAAACCTTACATGTGAATGGTATAGAAGGTATGATACCGATACCATACCGAAATTTCGGTATCATACCGTGTCGACATTAAGGTATACCGAAAATTTGGAATGATATTGGTATGATTTTCTTCGATACCGAAATTTCGATATGGTATACGGTATCACATTTTCGATACGGTATACCGTACGAACCACCCCTAGACATTATTTTATTGAATAAAGCGACATGTGGCCAGGAAAGAAATGGATAAAAATGACATGGTGACTTGACCCACCCATGTAATAAAATCACAATAAAAGAGTCGTGTTTAAAAAGCAGTATTAAGTTTCCTCTTGTATGACACGCTTTTCATTTACGCGTGACACCCCGACATATCCATACCATAAAAGAGAGATTCCAAATCGTGAAGGAATAGAATAAAGTTGTGTAAAAGATACATAAAAAGAAAAGGCACAAATTCGTCACCCATGGCCATCCGTATCAAATAAATTACACAAATAAACAAAAAAGAATCACAAATATTTATTCAAAAACAAAAAACAAATGACTAAAACAAGGATACTCCTTAAAAACTGCATCCATGCCACTCCAAAAGTAAATGAAAAGAAACAAAAACCTTTTTTTGTTTCTCTTTGAAACTTTTTTTCCAATATATTACACTACACTAATCCATCAATCACCAGTTAAAAAACCTTTCTTTGTTGTCGGCGAGAGACCATCTTGTTCAACAGTTAGTCAAGAACTCAGATTCGGTTTTTTCCTGAAAATAAACAGAACCAAGAGTTAGAAAACAAGTATACACTTTCATATAATCACAGCAAATATTAAAAAAATAACAAGCAGAATCAAATCAATACAGTTAGTGAATTAGCACAATCATAATGCAGCAGCAGCAGCAACTATTAATAATCATTCAACCCCATCGCATGAATTATTAACACGTGAACTAATATTCCAAGATTGAGTTGAACCTTTCCCCTAATCTCATCACCCAACGTAGTTAAATTACTAATATCACTTAAAACTCAAAGCAAACAGTAAAAATACCTTCTTTTTTCCCTTCTACTGATGTAGCCATGCCCTGATAAACATACTCGTCAGCCTATTCGCCGAGAGCCTCTGCAAAGCCTTTTGCCCCCACGACGTCCACCTCAGCAAGCCTCTGCAGATGGTGGTGGGCCCCAGCGGCGACGAGCCTCTTACGACAGCCTTGGCTTCCACCGGCCAAATCGCAGCAACCACTGAAACAGGGAACTTCTTCGACACGAAATCGCTCTTTGGATCGAGCATTTGGACAAGCCTCGTTAGGCTCTTTTCGTCGCTCGCCAGCTCTTTTCTGTTCGATTTCACCGTTAGCAGAGAGGTTAACGCCTTCGAAGCAACTTCTTGTATTCCATCGGGCTTTTTACACTCCATTAACTTCATCAGAGAAGGCATTGAGCCACTGATCGCTTTCTTTGTGCCTTCGTTCATGGATAGCTTACCGAGAAGTGAAGCAGAGAGGTGTTGCAGCGTTAAGTTCCCGCTATAGTCTAGAACTTCAGCTAGTTTCAGAATGAATGTGTTCGAATTGGACAGAATTCTCAAGCTCTGTTCAGACACACTTAGTGAGTAGATTGCCTTTAGACTTGCTCTAAAGCAGACATGTCATTAAAACACTCATAGAACAACCTTAACAGTTTCTCTAAACAGCCCACCTTCAACAGCGAGGAAAGAATCCCATTGCTGTCAGACGAGGCAAGAATCGACACGCAGCTTGCTGCTTTTTTCGCAGATTTTGATGCTATTTCCTTCGCTGATTAAGGTGGAAAGAACTGTGACTCCACCTTCCTCGACGAAGGCTGTTCTTGCATCCTCGAAGCCCAAGACGTTCCTCAATCCCCTACTGCAAACTCTTTGCAAGAACAGAACTCGATTTGCACAGTTCGAGTAATACGCTGACGCCACCATAGGCTGAAACAGCCCAGGCGTGTCTGCATCGCTGGTTATGCTCTCAACCACCATTGCAGCTTTCTCCTTCATAGCCACTGACCCATATTCCATAACCCTCAATAATGGCCCTAAAGAACCTTCCTCGAAACCCTCCTCCGAGCAGTCTCACCGCAAAATAATACGATCTGTGAAATCGCCTCCAATGCTAAATCCCTAATCCCCAAACCCTCATTGCCGAAATTCCCATCAATCAGCCTCACCAAACACCCAAAATCGCCTTCCCTAGCTACCACGTTCGCCACTGTGTTGTTATCAGTCTTGTTAGCGCCGTCGATGTGGGTTAAGATGTGGAGAAGAGAGTCGAGAGCTTCGCGCTTGAATTCTAGACCGCCGATTCTCAGCCTCAGAAAGAGATCCTTCACGAAGAATTCGATCTCTTCTGAATCGGAGTTCATTGGGTCGGGGCGGGGCAAGACTATAGCGGAGGAGTACTGCTGCAACACGCCGGAGTTAACGATGAGCTGTAAATCGGCGACGTGCTTGGACAGCCAGTTAACGGCCATGTCGAGATCGGATTGCAATCAGAAGCTTGCCGCGCGTCGGCTCGCACGCGAGGCACAGCGCGTGGAGGTCGTCGACGCGCTTCAGCGTCTGAAAAAGCGAGGGCAAGAGAGGGGCGAGCAAGGGGTGGTGGTGGTGGTGGTGGCTATGAGCGTCGATTTGAGAGAGTAGTGCTTGGAGCGTGGTGAGGTGGTGGCGAAGGGCCTGCCACCTTGTGGGAAATACGGTGATGTAAAGGGTCGACGGTAGCAGCCTGCGTAGGAGGACCACGGCGGACTGGAGAGTCTCCGCCGGCGACGGCTTTGATGGATCGTTAGACGAGATTTCCATCTTTCTGCGTCGTTTCACTTCGGTTCTTGAGCGATTTCTTAGTTTGGCGTGAATTATTGATTGCGGATAATGGGGATGTATGTGAAAAGAAAAGCAGAGTGGGACGAAGAAGAAATGGCGTGAAAGGGAGAAAAAGACGAGGGAAAAAAAGGGTTCTTGTGGGTCCGAGTGTTATTCCCCAGTCACAAGATGATGTCGATAGAGAGAATGACCTGGCTTTTCTTGGATTTTCTTGATAATCTCTGATTTCTTTTTCTTTTTTAGTTATATTTCCTTGCTTTATGAATGAATTGGGTTATTATTGTCATAAGACGATGATAAAATAAAAATATAATCTTGACAAAAAAAAATAAACATAATCTTTATAAAAATATGTTATCATCGTATATCATACATACGGGCATATTTAGACTGAGGCACATGACGGAATAATTGAGCATGCTGGGTTCTAACTTCAAGTGAAGGTTAAGCAATAAATTTAGAAAGCGTGAAATGATGAAAGTTACGGACTCAGATCTCCCGTTCCACTTTTTTGTGCCACTTTTTGTGCCACTTTTTTAAAATATCATTAAACATGTTTCGATTATTGTTAAACACCCGTAAATGACATTATATCATAAATACTATTATACCAAATGCTAAAACACAAAGAAAACACAATATAATCTATACTTTTTCATCGTACTTTTCAATATATCATATATTATCTCTATCATAATTATAAGTGTTATATAATTATTTTTTTTGTGTTTTAGCATTTGGTATAATAGTATTTATGATATAATGTCATTTACGGGTTGTTTAACACTAATCGGAACAATGTTTATGGTGTTTTAGAAAAGTGGCACAAAAAGTGGCACAAAAGTGGGACAGGAGATCCGGTCCGAAAGTTACACTCTCGGATGAATGAAGTTTGTATTGCGTTATTATTCTTGCAATGTTTAACATTATAGTCGAAAACTAAATATAGAAATTAGAATACTGACTATAAAGGGTCCAACTTATATAAGGTTTTCTTGGTCACACTATTTTTTACGATAACGCGTCTCTTTACTTTTACGGTCTTAAAGTAACGAAAATTTGAGGTAGAAGTAAAATGTTAACGACAATAAATAATTAATTAATCGACGTTTATCTAGAAGGTTGACTATATTTTCGTTCTTTGTGATGAAGTTCGAGATTATTCTGCGAGCACCTTTGCCTTGCGTCAGCACGCGTCTAATTGAGGACTTCAACGGCGTAGTTTAGCATTCTAATTACGACGACGCTAAAGTTCGCCGCCTACGCCTGTATTGTATATATGTGGTGCTGACGTTTTTCTTCCCAAAATTTCCCTCGAAAGTGAAAATAAATATTTTATCTTGCGCAAGAAGAAACTTAATCTCATCTAATTCATCGTGAATTCTCCTGAAATTAGCCAAAATTGTTCCACCAATTAATAATCTCCAAGTTATAGAAACAAAGGCGCAAAAGGTACGATCTTTAGCTGGCTTGCTACCTTGTCCTTTTAATTCCCAGAAGCTTCATTCTTTTGTTGAAAGTTCCATCTTTGCTGATTTGGAGTGGTGGGCTTTGTAATTAAGTCAAGCCATCATTGAATTATTCGTTAAAAATGGATTTTAGCTTGCTCTAACTTGGTTAAGCTTGACGGATTGCAAGCGGTTGATTCAATGAGGATGGTTGTGTTATATTCCTATGAGCTTTTCTTGAATTGAAAGTCTTGTTGACGTTTGCTTATTTGCTCGTTCTTGGAACAGGTTTAGTTTCTAAGTCAAAATCATGGAGGAAGAACAGAATTTTCACAGCTTCGCAGTTGTTTGGAGGGGACAAAGATATATGATCGATATAAATCCACGGTCAACGTTTAAGGATTTGGGAGAGAAATTGCAGAACCTCACGAATGTCGAGGCACATACTTTACGCCTGCTCTTACCTGTCGAGAAAAGCTCGAAGAGGATACATCCTTTCTCTGATGAATATGCTCGTGTGAGCTTGGATACCACGTCATTACCTAAGGTATCCTAGGCTGGTGTTTTAACTAAAATGTAGCATTGGTCTCTGTGAAAGCTAGAAGGGGTGCATTTGGTTTTGTTCAGCAAAATCCATCATAATGATGGGCGTGCAAAAGATGAGTTGATGAAGTCCTTCATAATTCAAAAATGGACTTTAGGATTGCTGGATTCGATGAGGAAGATAAGAGGCTAAGACTCAGAAGTTCTTCAGATCATAGAGCGTATAACTCTCAGAAACTCCCACAAGGACCTTACATCTTTGGTGATTTCGAACTCTGAGCCTACCTGGGATTGAGGTAATAACATATGATTCGTTCTCTCAGACACATACTAGTGTTCTGTGTGTGATAGTTTCGGATAGAAGTTCTTTATATAGCTACAGTCAAATTGACCAGCCATTTTGTACTGCAAACTGCAGTTAACGCCACCGCCATCTAAGGCGTGGAATTGATGCACAAGCTCGCTTCTGATCGAGGAATTGTTGCAATCATGAAAAGGTTCTCATCTATCTCCATCTTTTTCGTTGGTGACAAGTATGATCGTATATTCCTTCCATTTTTTTTCTCTGTTGCCATAAGTCCCTCTGCTTTCTTGGTGTTTTTTTGAAGCATCGCTGGCGTGTGGGTATATGACTGAGCTGGGCGCCGGTTGGTTATGTCGGAGTTAGTCCGAAGTGCATCCTTGGATTCAACAAGGTGGGCATCTAAAAAATGATCTTTTTTCGATTTTCGAATATCTGCTAAATAACTTGAGAAAATCATCACGAACGATTTGGCTAATGAAAGCTATGCTTTTCCATGTTTTATGCTTATAGAATCATGGAGAAGAGATATCGCTGAGGCTTCGAACTGATGACCTTAAGGGTTTCAGGAAATACGATAGCATAAAAAGACTCTTCTTCACGAACTGGTAACAACCCGCCCTAAAGATTTCATTTTTAACACTATATATCTGAACGTAGACCAGTTTCTTCATCGTTCTCTTTTTAGGCACACATGGTCTTCTCTGAACACGATTCGAAATTCTACGCTTAGACAAACAGGTAAGGATCAAACCCTTCTTCCATTTTCCATAGCAGAAATTCTACACCATGGATTTTGCTTATGTGTGATCAATTTAACAGCTCAACAATGAAGCTGCTACTCTTGATTGGACAAAGAAAAACGGCCATACTTTAGCTGGGCCCACCAGCTCACAGCGATACGAGGAGGAATTCGATGGAACAAGCAATGTTATTCCATCGCAGAAGCTCGGAGAAATACCTCTCCTCTTCCTATGCCCGTGCTTCTTCAGTAACTGCAGCTTTACAACGTTTAGCCAATGCATCGACGACCCTCTCAGAATCGTCAGAGGTAAGTGGAAGTTAATCTCTTATATTGCTCGTTGACATTGCTTAGTTCTTTCAATTGTAATTATGTGCAGAATGCTGATGTTCATAGTGACAAGGCCGAGCCAGATCTGATGACTGGTGGTAATGAATTTGTTGTGCAAGAATCTCAAATGGAAAAACAGAGCAATCCTTTCAATATGGAAGTAGATTCCGATCACAATGGAGTCTTGCCAAAGAACAGCCTAGTCTGGGGACTACTCATTCCATGGGAATTGATTCGAGTAATTCTTATGATGAAGACACGAAAATTGAGTTGGAGGGCCTAAGTCAACAGCCTGAGTTACAGGCTATCCAAGACTCTGTTGCAGTTGTTTGTGATCGTTTGAAAAATGCTGTTCAGTCGCTGAGAAATGAGGTGATACCTTCAGAGTTTGGAGCTGTCCACCAAACTTTGTTGAAGATAGTAAGGTATGCTTTTGCAAACATTCAATTTCTTTTCTTAAGAACATCGATGGATAATTCGTTTCGCGCTATTTTAAATCTCTGAACTGCAGTAATCTAATCGAACAGCCCGGCGAGCCCAAGTTCAAGAAACTCAGAAAGGTAACGTGGATCATCTGCTTCTGCCTATATGTCTGTATGCACACACATGGTAAAATCCCAGGTCGAATCTTGAATTAAAAAATTCTTTTATTTGGTTTTCAATTTTATGCAGGCCAATTCGACGCTGCAGAGGAACGCCATTAGATACAAGGTGCACATCTTTGTTTGGATTCTTGAACCTTATCTTATATTCCATTCTGTGAAAGAGCACTCTTTCAAGGCTGCTTTACAAATAAAGGGTACATGTTTTAATTCGCAGCTGCCATGGAAATCCTGGCACTGATTGGCTTCCATGAGGAAATAATGACAACCAACGATCATTTGGGGACGAACGAAACTTTCTTGGTTTGAAGAGAGATGATCCTGGCTTGCTGTGGCTCGCCAAGTCATCGCTGGAGATTTCGTGACGGTGCTTTATAGCCGTGGAAATTCAATCATACAAATTTCGTAATAACATCAATTTGCTGTCACACATGTAATGCAAAGGAACGAAAAATGTGTTCATGCTGTTGTCCTCGTACCCATTAACACCATATATGAAAAGCTGTAAGTTATTTACATTACAATATGCTGGAGAAATGTATGCACTGTTTATCTGTAATTCAAAAGCTCTCATTGAATATTATTACATCTACATGCATTGAACTTGGGCATATTTTGGTTCCTGCTGACTGCTACAGTCAAATATGGGAATGGCATAATGCAGACAAACTACGACATGTATCTTCAGAAAGGACCTCTCATCTCTGTGACAGCAAATCATCATCATCATCTTGTAGTAGCTTTTTAATATCCTCGAAAGTCGAGCAGATAGATTCTTCTCATTCTTTATTCAATCTAGGCTTAATTCAATTTCAGGCCCTAAGAAGTGGGGGTTAGGGTTCAGGCCCATTGCAGTGGGCTTTAGTATTAAGGACCCACTTTCGGAAAAACTCAGTGATCAGGCCTTAAAATGACGCAAAAAGACATATTTAACCCTGACATATACCAAAATTACGCTGTATACCTAAATAATCCGTTTCAGCAAATTATAACAGTTCGGCGCTGAAAAAGAACACTTTCTTTCACTTGGATAACAAAGTCTTGTATTGAGTACCATATGTCGTCTATTTAGTAACAAATGATGTCGCAGAAGTAACACAGTATTCAAAAATAATACCGATTCCTGCAACATCATTTGTTAATGTGTTAACTGCAGGAATCGGTATTATTTTTGAATGATGTGTTACTTCTGCGACTTCGTTTGTTACTAAATAGACATCATATGGTACTCAATACAAGACTGTTGTTATCCAAATGAAAGGAAGTTTTTTTCAGCGCAAAATTCTTATAATTGTTGAACTCTCCACCCGACCATCCCCCTGTTTTCCTAGACAAAAAATTCATCATTATAGGGAGCAATGCTCGATTAGTGGAAAAATGGGGTTCGATAGCGATGTAATAAATATGTCTGTTAATAACATTTTACTGTCGATAAGTAAAGTCTTATGACATTAAAATAACACTTAAGGTTTTTACGGTAACAAATCAGATAATGTGTAACAGTTATAATTGTTCTGACCTCTCACCCGACCTCTGCCCCCTGTTTCCCAAGACAGAAAATTCATCATATAGGGAGCAATGCTCCTATAATGGGTTACCAATTTTCAATCTCGAACGTGTAATAAGATCGAAACGCTAATGATTCGATCTTTATAGAAAAACGCTAATGGTCGTCGCGTTGAGTTTAGGGTTTACGGGTTAGGGTTTATGGTGTAATACCGCATGATGGAAAACAAAACAAGGTGTTAACCATCGATTGTGCTCGATCTGTGTGAAAAATGGGGTTCGATAGTTCGATGTAATAAATATGTCTGTTAATAACATTTTACTGTCGATAAGTAACGTCTTATGACGTTTAAAGTAACACTTGCGGTTGTTACGGTAACAAATCAGTATAAATGTGTAACAACTCAGTATAACTGCGTAACGTAAAACTGACGTCAAATACCATTCAGAAATCACTTTTATTAAGGGTAATTTCGTCAAATCACAGTTTTGGGTCATTTTTACTTAGTTTTTCAAAAAAGAGGTCCTTAAAACTAAAAAAAAATGTCTGACAGGGCATGATCCTAATTTGAAAAATATTCTGGGCCTGACACAAAATTTCCCCTTCAATCTAACAATTTTCACGTGCATGGCTACAATACTTATCAGCTCTATCACTGCGTGTTTCTGTGTGCGCCCAATCACGGGCTGGAATATTATCAACTACACGCCAAAAAACTAGCTCTGTGCAAAGCTTTGAAATCTGAAGCAGAAAAAAGGTTAGTGATAGGATAGGGTTCTACAAATCATTCACTCGCCTGCTATAAAGAAAGAACCACACATTCAATCACACAAACCAATTAAAGCCCCTCACTTCACAGTTTTTGCTCTCATGGGAAGATCAACCTCACGAAAACCCTAATCCTTCTTCTCATCATCATCAACTTCCTAACATATCTTCATACCCCTCAAGCATGTCCAGTGTGTGAAAACCCTAAACCATCCTCCAAAGTCAAAGCCACCCCACCACAGTGGCGCGCCAAAGCCGCCGTCTCACAAGCACAAACCGCGGCCAAAGCACCCAAAACTCCGATCACTAACACACCCCACCCCACGCACCCAAACCACCTACAGTGAAGCCTCCATCGTAGTACACCCTAAACACCTACAGTTAAGCCTCCCATCATAGTACACCCTAAACCACCTGTAGTTAGCCCTCCCATCATTCCCAAGCCTCCCATTGTTTACCCACCAGTTATTCCTAACCCTCCCATCGTACCAAACCCGCCGGTTATCACACCATCTCCGCCGCAAGAAACCACCTTGTCCTCCACCGCCGCCTCCGTCGCCGCCGACGCCGCCCCAAAGAACAAGGGACGTGCCCCATAGACACGCTGAAGCTTGGCGCATGTGTTGATGTTTTGGGTGGGCTCGTGCATATTGGAATAGGAAGCAATGCTAAGGACCCAATGCTGTCCAGTGCTTGGAGGGCTTTTAGGGCTGGACGCGGCGATTTGTCTCTGCGATACGATAAAGCTCAAGCTTTTGAACATTTAATATTATTCTCCCCATTGCTCTTCAAGTTCTTATGACTGTGGGAGGTTCCGCCTGAAGGCTTCAAATGTGCTGGTTGATGATGTTGATGCATGCGATGTGTATCAGGTTTTTTTCAGTTTTTTCACATAGATCGATCTCAATGGATTTTTTATGTGAAATCTTTCTAATTCTAACAAAAGACTTTTGCGTATATGTTTATTTGCAGGCCAGATTCATACGAGAAGAATCAGTCTTCGTGCATTAAGAAAATTGACTTGGAAGTTCTCTTTCTTCTTCTGTTTAACTCTTATCTTATTATGTCTAATAAGTAAGTCATTTTGTCTAAGAGTGATTGAGCAGCCTTAATCTTGTCGCATTATTTGTACTTTGGAATATTGGATCTCCGCGGGACTCTATTTTTGTCAACAATTTCTTTGTGTATTTTTATATATTTTTATCATATATTTATACCCATAGAGAACGATGATATGTCATTACATATTGAATCATACATCGACAAGGATATGTACGAATAAAACTATAACGAGGATGAATAAAGAAACAAATAAGAGAACTAAGCACATAGATATGCCAAGACGTTCTATTTGTTGTACTATTCTATAATTGATTCCTTTTCTCCATATGCTAGCGATGATCGCTATCCATTTTGGTTTTGGTAGATAGGTTGATTAAAAATTCTTAATTTTGCCGATTCAATTAATTAAGATGAGCCCGATTGGTCATTGAGAAAGTCAACAGTCATAGTCAAATTAGCCGCGTTGACAAATTTTCTAGAATAAGTCTCATACATCAGGCTTATAAATTACCGTATTCATCTTCGTCGTATTACGTCTTTCTTCTCCGCACGCCGAGTTAGTGGGTCCCACTCGATTTCCACCGTCTATATATTACAACGTTTGCCTCCCACCTCCATATCTCTTTCCCTTCAAAACCCAAACTCCATACGAAAGTTCTATTATTTCCAGATTAAATATACATGGGCGAGAGTAATGAGTCTATCCGTTTTGTCGAATTAGGATACTTGGGAAAAATCGATTTTTTTCGGCGTAATTTTGGCCGGCTTTTTGGTGTATGAATGTTCATGCTTATGTTTTTGTCTTTGTTCAGAAAGTACAGAGCAAAAAGGAAGGAGATAAAAAAAGGCGGTGGAGAAGAAAGACGGCGATGGGCCGACGACCACCGGTCGTTTGAAGCTCGATTTACACTGCGAAGGTTGTGCCAAGAAAGTCAAAACGCTCCATTTCCCATTTCGGAGGTACTTACTGCTAATCATAAAGTGAATCGATACATAGGATTTTTCGGAAATTTTCAGCAAAAATTGCAACTTTATTCCACAAAATCAGTCATTTTCTCGTATGTATATTTATTTCCGTGGAATTTAATTTAATAAAGGTGTTGATGAAAAGTGAAGGCTGACTACGATTCGAACAAGCTCACGGTGATCGGAAAAGTCGACCCTTCTAATATCCGTGAAAGAGTTGAGTACAAAACACAAAGAAGAAGGTTGAAATCGTTTCTCCTCAGCCCCAAGAAAGATAAAGACGGCGGCGGCGATGTGGGAAGAAGAAGACGGATGATAATAGCAAGTCCGAGAAAAAAAAACAGAGGATAACAAGAAAGGAGATGACAATAAAAAGAAACCCAAAGAGGTAATAACTCGTACCACTATTGCAACTTCTAATGCAGTAAATATATATAGTTAATAATAATATTTTTTGTTTCTTCTAATTCACCAGCCTGCGGCTAGCACCGTGGTGATGAGAAGATCAAGCTACACGCGACGGATGCGACACAGAAGATCAAGAGGGCCATATTCAAGAACATCGATGGTAATTAAACACAAAATATTAATCTCAACTGGACGCCCATGCATATAAAAATCATGTTTTATTCAGTAGAGGTGAAGCGTGGATGTGATGTGATTGAGCACATCCAATCCGTTCTTGAAAGATCTTGAACCAAATTTTGACTTTTTTATTGCAGGCGTTGACTCGGTGAAAACCGACCTAGAAAAGGACACGATAACCGTGGACTGGGAAGATGAACGTGAAAGGAGCTCGCATCGTATTTGAAAGAAAAAATAAAGAAAACGTCGAAATCGTTCCGCCGCCGAAGAAAGAAGGACGATAATAAGAAAGGCAAAGAAAACGGCGGCGGAGATAAAAAGAAGGATGATGATACGAAGGGGAAGGTTATTAACAAGATGGAGCACACAGTAGTTTTAGCCCACAAACGTACTACGCCACGCCAGTTAATTATTACAACCAAAATTATTACAATAATCAAGATTACGGCGTCCCAGTTCATCATACTACTCTCATGGGGGCCCGCCGCCGCCGCCTCCGACGTATCTTAGCGTAAACGATCAAATGTTCAGCGACGAAAAACCTAATGAGGATGCTCATGTGATGTGAAGTAAATTTTTCGTTTTATTTATTTATTTCATTTGTAAGTAACATTAGATGGGAAATTATTAGCTAGCTAGGAGTGTTAAATGTAGGGGTGGGATCGGGTCGGGTATATCGGGTTTCGGGTTTTTCGGGTCGGGTACCCGAAAAAATCGGGTATTGAATTTCAAACCCGAACCCGACCGATAAAAATCGGGTATCCCGACAATCCGGGCACCCGAAAACGACGATCATCGAGGGTCGTCGGTCGGGTTCGGGTTTTGTATTTGTTCTTTTTTTTCTAAAAAAAAAATCCTACGATTACACGAAGTCCGGCAATCCCAAACGGCAAATTGACTCGCAAAATCGATCACCCATAATGATTCTAACATATATAATGCTAATAGAACCTTAGAATTCATCGTTGGTTCAAGCAAGCAATTAACCCAAAATATAAAATTAGGGTTCACAAACCCGACGGAGTGGCCTGAGGCTGATGGGCAGCGACAGAGGGTGTGACGGGCGGCTGAGACGTGAAGGCGCGGCTGACGGCTGTGACTTGTGAGGTGAGGGACGAATTGAGGTGTGGATTGCTATGTTACCAGGCGCGGCTGAGGTGAGGATGGCGCGGCTGATGGCTGGTCTGTGAGAGCGAGGGCGAGGACGACGACACGTGGTGTGGCCTAGACATCTGATGAGAACGGCGACAAGGAGCTCGGCGACGGGCGGGTGCGGGGTGTCTGTGTGTGTATGTGTATTGCAACTGGCTCTGCAAGACGATTCCTCACTGTCACTTTGTCACTGCTGTGCTCGTGTTATTCCATTCTTTTAGTTTAGTAATTTTTTTTTATTCATATAATATGATCGGGTACCCTATCGCGATCGGGTTTTTTCGGGTTAGCATTTTGCTACCCGAACCCGACCCGATCTTGATAATCGGTATCGGTTTTAAACCCGATACCCGATTAAAACCCGATATTTGCACACCCGATCGGGTGAAAACCCGATCGGGTCGGGTCGGGTACCCGAAACCCGAACCGATTGCCCACCCCTAGTTAAATGGCACAGGTTGTACTTTGTGGAAATGTTCTAACCAAACCGGCCGGTGTTAGTTGATGAGATTGATTTATTGTTTGACTTCTATGAATTGGTTTTATAGTTAATGTTGATAAAAATTATTCATTAGGAGAGTGGACCAATGTAACGTTTTGTTATATTATCTACAGAAATTGAAATGTTATTTTGCAGGCCTTTTTTTAAGGGTTAATTCAATTTCAGCCCCATTAAGAAGTTTGGGTTAGGGGTTTCAGGCCCCATTGCAGTGAGCTTTAGTATTAAGGACCCACTTTTCGGGAAAACTCAGTGATCAGGCCCTAAAATTACGCAAAAAGACATATTTAACCTGACATATGCCAAAATTACGCTGTATACCTAAATAATCCGTTTCAGCCAATTATACAGTTCGGCGCTGTAAAAGAACACTTTCTTTCACTTGGATAACAACAGTCTTGTATTGAGTATCATATGTCGTCTATTTAGTAACAAAGACGTCGCAGAAGCAACACAGTATTAAAAAATAATACCGATTCCTGCAACATCATATGTTAATGTGTTACTGCAGGAATCGGTATTATTTTTGAATGATGTGTTACTTCTGCGACTTCGTTTGTTACTAAATAGACATCATATGGTACTCAATACAAGACTGTTGTTATCCAAATGAAAGGAAGTGTTTTTTTCAACGCAAAATTGTTATAATTGTTCTTGCAACCACCACCGACCATCCCCCTGTTTTCCTAGACGAAAAATTCATCATTATAGGGAGCAATGCTCGATCATGGAAAAAATGGGGTTCGATAGTACGATGTAATAAATATGTCTGTTAAAAACATTTTACTGTCGATAAGTAACGTCTTATGACGTTAAAATAACACTTAAAGGTTAACAAATCAGTATAATTGTGTAACAGTTATATTGTTCTTGACCTCTCCATCCGACCATCTGCCCCCTGTTTCCCTAGACAGAAAATTCACTAGGGAGCAATGCTCCTATAATGGGTTACCAGTTTTTCAATCTCGAAACGTGTAATAGATCGAAACGCTAATGATTCGATCTTTTATAGAAAAACGCTAATGGTCGTCGCGTTGAGTTTAGGGTTTACGTTTAGGGTTATGGTGTATAATACCGCATGAATGGAAACAAAACAAGGTGTTAACAATCGATTGTGCTCGATCTGTGTGAAAAATGGGGTTCGATAGTTCGATGTAATAAATATGTCTGTTAATAACATTTTACTGTCGATAAGTAACGTCTTATGACGTTAAAGTAACACTTGCGGTTGTACGGTAACAAAATCAGTATAAATGTGTAACAAATCAATAAACTGTGTAACATAAAACTGACGTCAAAATACCATTCAGAAATCACTTTTATTAAGGGTAATTCGTCACAAATCACAGTTTTGGGTCCTTTTTACTTAATTTTTTCAAAAAAGAGGTCTTAAAACTAAAAAAATACTGACAGGGCCTGATTCCTAATTTTAAAATATTCTGGGGTCTGACACAAAATTTCCCTTTTTCTAATTACGCACATATGAACTGGTTTTTTTCTTTCCTACCCAACTGGTAAACCCCGTCAGAAAATGACACGTGTCACATTATAACTCTACCCCCCCTATGTTAAAAAACACCACAAACGTGTTTCACTAAATAAAAGTTACACATTATACCCTCCCCCATTAGTTAAAACACCACATACGTGTTCACTAAATAAAAATTACACATGTTATTTTTTTAATAGGAGTTGGGTTATACCCACTTTGGTAGGTAAGTCAAGGCCTATGACTATATTACATTGAAAATAGAGGGTCGGTCCCGTCTTTGAATAATTTCATTTTGCATCAAAATCAAATGCCTTGAGCTTTCTTGTCAAGGATTGTGACTTGAGGTGATGATTGTGAAATTGTTATGTTATTCTTAAAACACATACTGTAACTTAAATTTTGTTGTTTTAAAATAGGATGATGATTGATCACCTTCGAGTTATACTAATTATGATTCACATGGGCTGTCTATGATTTTTATCTCTATTGCATGAAGCGATGGTTTAAGTTGTCCCGAGTAATCAATTATTATATACCAAGTTACAAGTTTCAATGTTTTTATAGAGGTAGGTTTGCTTGCAATTCTAACTTCAAAACAAGTAGCAGAACAGAACTTCATTTCAACCCCAATAATTTTTCTTTAAACTATGATTTCACTAGACTATCAAATTGAGAGGCTTGTAAGTAGCCCTTAGAATTATCATAGAGGGATACCAAAAAAAATCAATGCAAGTAAGTTCGTGTTGCTGCTTCTATAAGTATAAATTAAAAGTATACCGTAATCTGAAATGAATAAATCACGATTCATGACTTTACAAGTAATACGATCTGACGTATTCGTACTGAATATGGGAGAAAATGATTAATGAATGACGAAATCTGAAGTATAAAAAAGACCAAGTTAATGACAAAAATATCTTGTTTGGACACCATTTGTTTTAGAACAAATTAATTAGCATAGAAAACGCAGCAATAAATCTATGCAATATTACGCATCTGCACACGCCGTTTTCCATGTTTAACAATGACTTCTTTTTCGTCGAAGAAGTTGACGATTGCGACCGCAAAGTACAAAGAGTTTCATAAGATAAAAAAAAAGTTGAAATTAGCGAACACTTCTAGCTAGGGTCATTTATTTCTGTTCTCTTTTAATAGCAGTAAATACTACATAAATTGAAGATGGATGACTTGGAAACAAAGCAATTTCATTTAAAGAAAAAATAAGTTTCGGACGTATGGTGGTTATTTTAACGCGTTGAATTGATTTTTGGTAGTGCATACTCCACTCTCCATTATATCTTTTAAAACAGCTATGTTGAAATTAAGATGATACTGAATTGATAGCGCCATAAATTATATTGAGAAAAAAGCTCGCAATTTAGATAGATGGTGTATGAAAAGGGTTGGAGCTTAGAGAATCTGCTTGAATATAATTTTTTTAAAGAAAAAAATGAAGGCTATTTTAACATTGTGCGAGTTTGACTATAGATATCATTCGTACATAAGAACTAATTTTATGATAATCAAACAATCTGATCCTACCGAATAATATAAGTTAGCGATATATATCTTTCTACTTAAGTTGCATAAACTGATGTCACTCCATCCCCAAATTGCTATTAGAAAATTCAAAGCTCAACAAACACGCAATCATTGAATATTCACGTACGACTCTTTACGAGTCGCAAGAAATGGATTGTATGGAGATAATATTCCTCGACGGCATCCCAAAAGTCAATATGTTATATATATTTCAACGTCTCCAAAAGCTACAGACATATTGTATACATATATGGTCCACAAACCAAGCATAGCACAGCCATCCATTTTGAATACATACGTAGCATGCAATTTCCCCCCTTTCAATTCAAACATGGGAACGCATCGATCATCGCTTAGCATATACTATTGACTCTTTCTCTTCTCTTGGACAAGTTCAACATTAGATGTTTCATTCAATACCATATTATTATTCATATCCATAGAATGTTCGTAGAGAAACAAGGCTGATGATTTGGGCTTCATAAGAAACTTGTTCATATATCATAAGTGGCCCGCCTTTAAATAAGCCCTTTAAAGATGGGCTAACGCTGAACCTCCATTGGAGAGTTATCCAAGAATGAAGAAAAGAAGTATCAATCCTTCAGACTCAGACTTGATCATTTGATTGATTCATTGACATAATGACTGTTTTTTGAAAGCAAGAACATTGATGAAAATACATACTTTTAAGTACTGTAAGAAAGAGATGAGTGCGATCAAGGGAAGTACAGGCCAGTGAAAGTAGTGAGTAGTATGAGTCTCTTACAGCTTTGCTCATTCGATTCACTGCACACACAGAAAGCACAAAAAAAAAAGTTAACATGGATAGAAAAACTCAGACGGAGAGATTAAACAGGGACAATGCTGCAGCATAATGTCTGCATGAGGATGAATTGAATAGCAAGTACTGGAATGGGATGGACCAAATGGTTGCTTTTTAGCACGAGCTTCTTTCACTGATACTGCTCGAATAGCATTGCCTGGTCGTGCCAACTGCACACATAGTAGGAGAAAAAGAGCCGATGAAGTTCAAGAAAATCTTCTGTCTAAAGCGTTCTCCAACATCATTGGAAAGTTGAACTAAATAATCTACTCCACTCTTTCAGGCACTACTTCCTTAAGGCAGAAACACTTGCCAGACAGTAGGATTCTTGTTTCCTTACATCAGAGTTTCACCAATTCAGTCGAAACTGAAGTCAACAAGATCAAGAGAACCCAGAAATGAATCAATTAATTCGATGTCTTCTTAATAATTAACGAAAAAGTTACTTGCCAGGCGTTCTTTCAATTCAATAGAAATCCCTTCACTCCTAATTAATTAATCTCTCACTGCCGGCCAAACTTAACAGTTACATCACATCAACTATCCACAAAGCTCATACTTTTTCACAAAAATTAGCAAAAGAAGCTACCAATAAGCATATCTACGACAAATTGCAGAATTGGGTGGGCTTACTGAATTGATTGGTGAGATGCCACATGTAAGGGTTGTTCCATGTAAGGGCAGAGAACGCCGCCCGCGCCGATCCAAATCTCGACGAACCTTTCGGGTCCAGAGTGCGGTACACCCGGGTCGCCCGATAAGCGTTCCCAAAATACTTCTCCATTTCCTTTTTCTTCACTCTGCTTTCAGCTCACAACTTCTTTACCTTATCTTCTTCTGTTCCTATCCAACTGTATAATGCAACTCGACTCTTCGTTTAAATGGGCGAGCTACTAATTTCTCATCAGCCCATTAAGGATAATTTCAGCCCAATACATACAGATGGCCCGAGAACAATTTGAATAACATTTACTGAAAATAAAATAAACCAACTTTATTAAATTGCCGAAACGGCGCATCGAAAAGCTAAAGTACGATACGTTATATCATGACAAATTCTGGGGTTTTTAATTTAAATAATAATTAAAAACAATCCTTAACAAAATAAACATCAGATGAAAACTGTTACTAACTCGTATTCCAGGAATACGAGTTACTACTACCCACGTTGGCCTGACATGGCTTTTCAAGTAACTCGTATTCCTGGAATACGAGTTACTTTTCATTCTTTTTTTTTTTATTTTAACTTATGTATATTATTAATAATAAAATCCACCAAATCATAAAATCATCGTTATCTCATGTAACATACATAACAAAATCCATAAAACGCATTAAATTACTGTTTGTTTCGCGGACGATTAAAATGACATGCATATCTTATATTTTCGAATATCAGAAATATATTTTTTATTTTTTATATTTTATGTAGATATAGTGGTGTATTGATTTCATCTAGTTTTGCTGTGTTTTAGTACGAGCCTCTCTTTAAAGTTTTCCATAAAATGTAGCTTTTGCGGCCCTTTCTGTTGTATGTGTCGGTTACAGTTCTGCTTTGCCAAACAAAATGAATTGATTGAATTACAGTCCAATAAATATTATCAGAAAATAAAAAATATATTTCCGATATTCGAAAAATATATGATATGCATGTCATTTTAATCGTCGCGAACAAACAGTAATTTAGATGCGTTTATGGATTTTATTATGTATGTTACATGAGATAACGATGATTTTATGATTTGGTGGATTTATATTAATAATATAAATAAGTTAAAATAAAAAAAAAAAAGAAAGAGTAACTGTATTCCATGAATACGAGGTTACTTTGAAAAGCCATGTCATTGTCAGCAGGCCAGCGTGGAGTAGTAACTCGTATTCCTGGAATACGAGTTAGTAACTCGTACTCCCAGTACGAAAATTGCTGTTTATTAATAGTTTTCATTTGATGTTTATTTGTTAATGATTGATTTTTTATTATTATTTAATTAAAAACCCCCAAATTCCTTATCAGTCCCCTATGTGCTTTAAAATTCCTCTTAAAACCCTCAAATTATTTCTTCCTGTTTAGTATCTATTTGAAAATTCTTCCTATTAAGTACCTAAAGATCTATCCAGCGGTTAAAAAGACGAAAATACCCTTGTCTCACATGTTAAAAAAAAGTGAATAAATTATTTCACGATAATTATACCAACAAAGCTTGTTATTATACCAACAAAATTTTTCTAGAAATTATACCAACTGTTTCGATATTATACAAATAAATAACGTTATTATAATATTATATAGCAAATTGAACATTATATCAACTAATTTTTGCAATTATACCAGAAATTGTGGAACTTATACTATATATTTTCATTATTATACCAATAAATAACATTACTTCACTTTTATACATCAAAATTGAAATTATACCAAATAATTTTGCAATTATACCATAAATTGTGAAATTATACCATCTATTTTCGTTATTATACTAATAAATAACGTTATTTTAGTTTTATACAACAAGATTGGACATATACCAACTAAATTTGCTATATACCAGAAATCGTGGAAATTATAACAACTATTTTTGTTATTATATACCAATAAATAACGTTATTTTAGTTTTATAAAGAATTGAACATTATACCAAACTAATTTACAGAAATTTTGGAAATTATACCATCTATTTTCGTTATTATACCAATAAATAAAGTTATTTTAAGTTATACAGTAAAATTGGAGATTATACCAACTATGTTTGTTATTATTCCAGATATTGTAGATATTATACCAAATGTTATTAGGGTTCATTATGTTGGTATATAACGATAGCAGTTCGTTATAATTTCCAATTTAATATTATTCTGAAGTATAATTAGAGATAACAGTTGGTATAGTAATCAAAACAGTTGGTATGCTGTCTAATTTAATTCAGAAAGGGTATTTTCGTCCAATCACTGTTTGGGGTATTAAACACACAATTTTTTCGCTGATGGATACTTAAAAAGGAAAAATTTCGCTAGGAGTACTGAACATGAAGTTTAAACTTGGAAAGGAACTTATAAGGAATTTGTT
>JAPQWV010002680.1:0-52366 GCA_027422505.1 Craterostigma plantagineum | reverse complement strand
ATATGGACAAGAGGTGGATCTTCTTTTTGATATATGGGTGATCTGATTTCAATATAGTCTGGCGATATGGCTGCTCTATGTGTGCTATATGTCTGTTGCTTTTTGAAGTATTCAGCACGATATATAGTGCATGTAATTGATCCTATCATTATGAAGTAAAAACAGAAATATATTGGGTATGCCATAGCAACCTCAAACTAATATTCCATCACTATAATAGCACGGCTGCATCTTATTCCGCACGACTGCAGTTCTGCGCAACTAAATTCACCAACAGAGGTGATGTGGCACAACGTTAATTTTTTCTTTTTCTTTGTTGGTGAGTTTGGTGATTGCTGATGCTGAGGGACGATTATTGGACCTGCGAGAGAGTGTAGTGGCGTTTTGTTCAATGTGGTGGAGAGTTAGTTGGAGTTTCTTCAAGAACTGTTTCGAAATGCATTGGATCTGAATCAAAGAGGCACACTCCTCAGCCAGATAGTACTAGTCATGATCACTTCTGCTTTTGGTGAAAGCGTGTAGTCTATTACTGAGGTGGATTAATAGCCATCCTTAGAACAGAGTTTTAAGTTCATTTTGATGATAGAAGTCCAAGCTCCTACTATTGGTTTGTTGAGCAGTCCTATTATTTGTGCTATTGCCTGCGATTAGACTTTGACCTTGTTTGTTTGTCTATTGTTCTTTTATGAGCCTTTGTCCTTATCGGCTTGATCCTTGTTGCCGAAAGGACCCTTGGGGGTTGTTTAATCTGTGTAATAATTAGAATGAGATAGCAAGCTTTTGTTTGAAAAAAAAAGACAACACCCCATATCGAGAACCAAAAAAGTAGGGATTAAAATATCTTTTGTACTTATCATATTTTGTCCTATATATTGTTATCAGCAATAGTATAGGACCTTCATTTTATTCGAGGAATAAAAGAAAGAAGAAATCCCTCCTACTCCTCAATCAAAATCTTGGTAATCTTGATCGTAGTTAAATATCTTAGCTCAAGATCAACCAAGACCCTTCCTACAGACCAAAACCCTTTCCAGTCATAGGTAATATTCTGCAGCTCGGCAAAGATTCTCACCGTTCCTTCCATAAGCTCTCACAGACCTACGGTCCCATTGTGTCCCTTTATGTTGAAAAAAAACTCGCCATAGTTGTCTCCTCGCCTGTGATCGCAAAATCGATGATCAGAAACCATGACCATGTTCTTACAGACCGTAACTTGCCTCTGAAGCCCATGACCATGATAAGCATGGCATTCTCTTCCGACCAGTAGGACAGCGAGTGGAGGAAACTGCACAAACTGTTGAAAGAACACATGTGTGTCAACTCACTGCCTCGACGCGAGTGATGATCTGAGGCGTGAGATGATGGAAAGGTTGTGCGATTATCTCAATAGCGCTGAAGGCAGATCAGTTGATGTTGGATAAGCTGCTTTTATTACAACACTTAATCTAACTTCTTCGACCCTTTTTTCAACTATTTACACCGACTATGAACGTGGGGACGTGCAAGAGTTCAGAGAGGCTATTTGTTGTTTTATTTTATATTTTGATCGAATGTTTATTGTGTGAGAGGAGAACAATATTATACCTGAGGAAGAAATCTATTTTTTTTAAAAAGTAAAACTTTTTTCAATTAATATCAGAACATAAAAGGTTTGCCATAGCTTGGTCGGCCGAGAACAACCTTCGCCATCAAATCCCAACACCTTAGCTAAATAGTGAGCTACCGAGTTACATTCTCTCTTAACAAATGAAAACTTAACCGAAAAGAAAACCGATAGCAAAGAGACACAATCATTGAGAATGCAGCAGCCCGCCGAAGTGAAGCAATACTTCTATTTTTTAGATTCGAAATCACTGTTCGGCAAGTCCCCCTCGATAATAATTTGCATCCATCCCCTTTGATGTGCAACCTCAAAGGCCAAACGCGCCGCCATTGTTTCGATTGTCTCAGGCTCGAAGACTCCGTGAAAGAATTTCGACCACCACCCCATGCAACGACCCTCATAATCACGAGCAACGCCGACTGGCGCTCCCTTCCTCGCCTTGTGAATAGCACCATCAAATTCAATTTGATAAAATTATGATTAGGCTTTGACCATTTACCAAGATCGGGCGGAAGCCCGGTCCTGCTTTGATCCTCTGTTCGGTTCCTCTCGGAAAAGCATCGCAATCGCCCTTGATGAAGCTTGTTCCACAGTGAGCGCTTCGTTTTCCATCGTAAATCTGTTCCGCACATCCCAGAGCGCCCAACAGTGGCTTAGAAAGAGAACAAATTCCGCATTCGTCATAATCTCGTGCATATCCCGCAACCATGCCACAACCGATGTCGTCCAATTGCGAATTTTAGCGTACGGATATCGGCGATCGGACCCAAAAGCTTTTGATTTTGGACAATTCAGAAACACATGGCGGTCATCTTCCCATGCAAACCCACAACGCCTACACGAGGGGTCGGCTATACAATAGCGAGATTCGAGATTTGCCGCCGTCGGTAGCAGATTTTGACCGAGTCTCCATGCAAGCAGCTTGACTCGGGGTGGGTGCGTCAGCATTCCAAATGAACTTCCACATAGGCGGAGATGAGGATGAAGCCGCCGTTGAGTCCCGTGAATCATGCGAGAAACCCAATATGCTGATTTCACGGAGAAAATGCCATCCTTCGAGAAACCCCACACTCGTCTATCTGAAGAACCCAACGAACTACGAGGACAACCAAGGATAGACTCGGCATCCATTGGTAAAAATAAGCTCGGATTAGCGAAGTATTCCACGTACCTGTCGAGAAGATCGGAGGTCAGAACTCGTATTCTTCAAAGCCTGGAATTGGCGTGAGACAACTTTCGGCATACATGCCCGTGGAAGCCACGGTTCGCCCCAGACCTTGACAGAACAACCATTACCAATTTGCCATCGATACCCCGCTCGAAGAACCTCGCATGCTGAGAAGATCCCACGCCATGTTAGTGATGGTTTATGACCCAGATTTGCCTCCAGGATATCTTGATTCGGGTAGTACTTAGCCCTAAATATTCTGGAAACAAGGGTATCGGGTCGCGTCATCAGCCGCCATGCCTGCTTTGCCAACATCGCCAGGTTAAAGTTTCGTATATCGCGAAAACCCAACCTCCAAGTGCCTTTGCTCGCAAAGTCTGTCCCATCGAACCCAATGGATCTTAAGTTTGTCAGAAGCTGACCACCAGAATCTCGCTATGAGTCTTTGAACGTCATGAATGACGGAACATGGGAGAGCAAAGCAACTCATAGCATATGTCGGGATTGCTTGAAGGACTGCCTTGATAAGGACCTCCCTACCCGCCGTGATAGCATCTTTTCGGACCATCCTTTGACTCGCTTCCAAACTCTATCACGTATGAACGCAAAAATCTCTTTCCGACTGCGGCCCACCACGGATGGCAAACCCAGATACATGTCATGTTTATTAATAGCTTGGATACCTATTGTGTTGCAGCAAAGCTCTCGAAACCTCACTTGGAACATTTGGTGAGAAGACCAAGGATGATTTATCGAGGTTGACAATCTGGCCCGACGACTTTCCATATTCACTTAGGATGCGTTTGATCGTAGCCATATCCTCAACATCCGATCTCGTAAATATTAAGTGTCGTCAGCAAATAAAAGATGGGAGATCCGCGGTGCCCACTACACACTGAAACTCCTGTGAGTTCGCTGTTTCGTTCTGCCTCCTGCAACAACTAGAAAAGCCTCGGCACAAAAAAGGAACAAATACGATGATAATGGGTCTCCCTGACGTAACCCTCGTTGCGGGGTGCATCGACCAAAACAAACTCCATTAAGGAGAAAGGAATAATTGACTTCAGTTACACATCGAAGAATCAATGAAACAAATCTTCCATTGAAGCCCAACTTACAGAGCACTGTTTTCAGAAAAGACCACTCGATCCTGTCGTACGCCTTACTCATATCCAGTTTATGGGATATAAATCCCTCTCGTCCCCTCCTTTTTGCTTCATAGTGTGATTAGTTTCGAAGGCAACAAGGACATTATCTGTAATCAAGCGGTTAGGGATAAAAGCAGACTGACTTTGTGAAATAATGGAATCCATGAAGTGCTTAAGCCGATTCGTTATACATTTTGATGCAATACGATATAGGACGTTACACAAACTAATTGGCCGAAATTGAGAAAGGCTCTCTGGGTTTGGACATTTTGGAATCAAAACATGTGAGTTTCATGCATTTCAGGTGCCGATAAACCATGGTTAAGAAATCAAGTAGATTTTTCACAGACAAAATTCCAATATTTTTGATAAAAAATTGGTGAAAAACATCTGGGCCAGGGGATTTATAGGGAAACATACCTGCGAGCGCATCTCGAACCTTATCGATAGTATACTGTCGTAGAAGGGCCTCATTCATCGCGTTCGTAACTTTGAGGGGGATCGCTCGAGTAGCCAAATCAGTATCTGACGAAGTTGGACATTGAGAACAGAATAACTCCGAAAATACTCATGAACGGCCCCCTCAATATCACCAGCCGACTCACACCATGCACCTGTTTTGTTACGGAGCCGGCGGATGCGATTTGTTTTTTGATGTGTCGACGCTCGGCGATGAAAAAGCTCGTGTTTCGATCTCCCCCTTTTAGCCAATCAAGTTTACTATGCTGGAGCCAATATAACTCATCCTGCTTCCGGATATTATCGTATTCTTGGATTAATGCCTTTTCTTCTTCTTTGCTACTTGACGTGACATGGCCCGCTTGGATGCGATTAATCTTCTCCTCAAGATGGTGCAATCGCCTATGTACTGCGTGATAGTGTTTTTTGCTCCATGCACTCAACCTTGTCCTACTACATGACATAAGATCTGAGATATTCGATGCATGAACTGCATCATTCGGCTGCCAAATCCCCTTAATAATCTCCTCACTGTGTTGCTCTCGAGTCAACGCGCTTCAAACCGAAATGGTCGTTGATTTTGGTCCATGGGTAAAGCTCTCCGTTCATTGCTGATAATAATTGCTTTGATGATCAGAAAAATGGTACGAGCATGAAGGACCGTCGAATCTGGGAAAACGGACAACCATGCCGAAGTGGCACATGCTCTATCAAGCCGCTCGCAAATCGTGAAAGGGTGCTCCGATTTATTCGACCATGTAAACGAATCACCATCATAGCCCAAGTCGATCAATCCTGCTCTTTTATCAAAGCATTACGAAACTCCTCGATCTGCCGTGTCGATCGCGGTCTTCCGCCCAATTTTTCCCCAGAATTGAGTATTTCATTAAAAGTCTCCCGCGCAATGCCATCTATCCGATCCAACAGTACTACGACGGTAGAGAAGTTCCCAACTATGTCGCCTTTCACTAGTTTTAGGATCACCATAAAGCCCGTGAATCTCCAGCACTTATTCGGATTGTCAACCACAATATCAACGCCAATATGGAAGTTAGAGTAAGAAAGTAGCCGGACTTCCAAATTTTGATCCCACAGTACCGCTAAACCCCCACTGCACCCCTGTGCATCGACACCAAAACCATGCATTCCAAGCTTCCGTTGTACAAATTCACGTCGTGATCTCCCGCACTTGGTCTCTATAAGAAAGATCACTCCGGGATGGTGAGCTCGAATAAGGAGCCCCTGTCGGTGCACCACCAAACCCCGACAGTTCCAAACTAAGGATTTCATGGTAATCGGTGGGGACGCATCTCAACCGATGCATCCTCCGCCGTTGAGTCGGATAAATTTGTAGTGTTAACTTCACCTGAAGAAACATGTCCACCCCGCTTTCTCATAAGAGGCTCGCGAAGATCCTCAGATGCCTTGCGTTTCAGTGGGGATGTCCTCGTATGAGAGGACGTAGGGCTGTTTTTGGTACGTTTAAATTTCCGAGGTGCCCGTCTCGGGCTAGAAATTGAACCGCCTGAACTCGCCATAGTCGCGACCTTTGTTATGTTCACTTCTTGCGAGCCTTGATCTCGCATTACCTGGGTGAGTAGTTCCATCATCGATTCCAAGCTCGGGGTAGAGAAAATATTAGTAAATAAGGTGGTCACTGATGGGTCGAGTGGTGGTTTTAGGGCATTGAGCTTGTTAGATCCTCGATCACCTGTTGAGATTTGTGAGTTGTTGAGTCGGTTGGAGTCGTCGGTTGTTTGGAGTTCGTGTGTGTATAGGGTCGGATGGATGCTTATTGTTGGGTTCTGTGGGTTGGGTTTTGTTTTGATTCAGCTTAGTGGGTTTTTGCCTTGGGGGAGATTAGTGGTGTGGTGTCATACCCGGACAATTCCTAACCCTTGTTTGGCCAATATGACTCATGCATTGCATACTCATTTTCTATGTGAATTACGTGCTAATATAATATGTGCTTCTTATGCATATTATTTGAACTACTTGCCTTTGCATGTTATGTGCATTTTTAGGAGCCATATATTTTGATACGATTATTTGGCTAGTATGCATTATTTTCAGCATTTTAATATATTTGATTCCTAGGAATTTTGGTATGAGAAATAATTTAGAAGTCAATAGAGGCTAATATTTACACGTGTTTAGTCAATATTTTTATATAAAAATAATAATAGTAATAAAATAAATAAATAAATAAATAATAGTAATAGTAACTAATAAATAAATTAATTAATATATTAGAATTATTTGGCTAGTTACTTTGGTTATTTTCCTGTGTGATATGTATCAAGTAATAACACACGTGTCAATTAATAATACTACTAATTATACGTGTCCGCGGGTTAAGCTTCGATATTCATACATGTCGATTGCTAGGTATAATTAGTTTACACGTGTCTGGGTAATATATTATTCAATATTCGTGTGAGTAGATTTTCTTAAGTATTATTATTTATACTAAACTTATGCAAATTAGTTAGACAAAGTACAATATTTAAGTATAATAAATTACATAACATAGTATGGATGGAAGTACAAACACGTGAGCTCATTATATCTCACGTATGAAGTCACTAAGATCCTAGTATTTACAAATTGATATATATTTATATATGATAAGTATTACTTAACGTGAAGAACAACAATAGATTAGCCGACTTAGTTTGCTTTTAGTATAACCCCATTCGATTCAGATTTGCTTACTCGCCTACATTCACCACCAAGCCTCACTCTCATGTCTAAGCTACACGCAAAGATCATCTAGGTAAAAGTTTGTGTTGTAATTATTGCATATTAGCACGTATGAAAGCACTCTAGGTAACAATCTGTTTGTATTCGTTGATTAAGGGTTTTAGGGCTTAGTTATACTTGTTATCTCCCAGAGTTTCCACATTCTTAGAATACTTAAAACCTTTCAATTAAATCAATTATCTTTTTATAGCTATAAATCACGTTTTCTTGGAAGATTAAGCCTTGGTAAACATGTATATGTACATATATACAATATATAAGAATTAATGGACCATGTAAGGTTCGTGCCTTTTAACTGACTCATTTGCTATTCTTAGGAACCGCATAATACTATTGTAATATTTATGCGGGTACTTATATGCTTAGAGGCTTATTTTGTAGTTGATATTACGGCTCACAATCTCGATATAACAACAAGGTTAGAGACGACAGGGAAGCGACTGTCCCATGCAACTACGACACATGAACCTAGCTTATTTGTATTGTTGTGATATATGTGCTATTATTTGTTTGATTAGTTGGAAGGTACGAATTATTTGGTATTAATAATTGTACCTCAGGCGCGAGTCGCCGTATATGTTTGTTTTGACTATTCGTTAAAATATGACCTTATATGATTGGTTGAACTATTTGTAGCCAAAGTGATTTGTGTTATGTTATTGGGTTTCGAAGATGAATATGATATTCCTTGCATATTGTGCACCGTTCATTTACATTGAGTCATTCACGTCACTTGGGACCACTGGCGATGAGCATGTGAGGAATTTTATATAGTCGCCTTGGGCGAGACTGATCTGGAGAGGTACATTATGTTCTTTTGTGAGACGATACTACGATACGCGAGGGAATCTCGTGGTGGAGAAGACCGCCTTCGATGGGATGGTCCACTCGAGCCCTTCCCCTTTGGTGGTACCGCACCGTTATTGGCCTGACGTTACGACGTCTTTTCTGGACGGGTGAAAAAGACCGTGCAGCTATATTTTCTGGACGGGTGAAAAAGACCGTGCAGCCTGGACGGGTGAAAAGACCGTGCAGTGATTTCTGGGCGGGTGAAAAAGACCGTGCAGAGTTGATATTTATAGGCCTCATTGATATTGATTGAGCTCTTCGGTATCGTAGTATTCAGTCTCAGGGCCCATATTGAGTGAATCATTTTGAGGGTATGACTGCATGGTTACGAGATCATGAGTGGCACATAGCATGCAATTGCATTTTGAATCATTCGAGGAATTCATATCGCAGGCGGATATAGTTCCGAGCATATTTTACACGATAGATTATTATGGCATTCGCTTACTGAGCAATTAGCTCACGTCGTTCATGTGTTGTAGGTGAGCCGGATGATGTTGTCTGATACTCGCTTCGAGGCTAGCTGCTGAAGCTCCCGCAGACTTTTGAGATGGCGTGTACATGGATGACGACCTGTGGGCGAGCGAGTTCTTTTGTTTTGGGTTTGTATAGTCTTCTGTTTATTGTCGAAGTGTGTTGGACGTCTTTTGGAAATCGTTATATATTATTATATGTACATATATGTTATAATGGTCGAGTCGAGCTGCTTAGTTTGTTAGTTTCAATGTTGTGGTAACACTATTTCTTTTGAAGGTAAAGTTATTTTTGCTACGATTCTGCGAGTTCAGTGGTTGGATTTGATTGGTCGAGTACAGGAGTTGTCGACATTTCAAACAAAACTCTTGCATTTTATTTTATGAAGTCATAATTTATTGGTAATAGAGTCGTATAGTAGTATAGTGGCGTTGGGGGCGCCACAGAGGTGGTGTCAGAGCACGGTTACAGGTTCTGTAGACTGTCCATGTACACGATCTCAGAAGAACTGTGGAAGCACGGCTTTGCCTCGTAAGCTCTATTGTTTTGTGTTATATATTGTGTGTTGCATGAATCATATTGGCCATGTTTGTTTGTCAATATCGGGTAACAACAACAGTATGGTGCGCACAAGAGGAGATAGCATAGGGGAGCCATCGAACCCCAGCGATGAACGGGATACTGCTATTATCAGACTTATGGAACTCGTTCAGCGCCAATCTGATCAAATCCAACAGCTAATTCAGCAAAGAGATTCGAGCGAGCGATGATGCAATCCATCGAATCAGGCAGAGCGTACAGAAGCTGTTGGAGAAAGGTTTAGGAAGCTAAGTCCACCTACCTTCGAGGAGGCAGTTGACCCGACAGCTGCAGATGATTGGATTCGTACCCTTGAGAACATGTTCCACTATAGTCGAGTACCAGAAGAAGATAAAGTGACATGTGCCTCTTTTATGTTACGAGGAAGCGCTGGACATTGGTGGGACATGACCAAAAGCCTCGAGGATCCGTACACAATGACGTGGGACAGATTCAAGGAATTATTGAGGGGAAATATTTGCCGTCCCAGCTCGCGTACAAAAGATGACGAATTTATACAGCTGAGGCAAGGATCAATGCCGGTGGAGGAGTATATACGGAGGTTTGAACAACTTTCAAGGTTTGCGACACACATGGTGAGCACTGATGCCTTGAAGGTTGAACGATTTCTTGAAGGACTGAGGCCAGAACTGTACCGAGATGTTAGCATGGCAAAGGTTGACGGCACTAGTTATGCTCAGATGGCCGAGAGGGCTTTGATGGCTGAGCAAGCTGAGATGAGAATTCTCCGTGCACAAGAAGCTCGACGCAAGTTCCAACAAGTCCGAACCCAGGAGGGAGGCAGAAATGATAAGAAGAGGGGTCTTCAATCCTTTAATCAGCGACCTATATTTCGGGCTGGGCAAGGACTACGACAGGAGGATCAGAACAAGAGGATGAAGTTTAATCAAGGCTCAGTACCTAATACCATTCCTAGATGCTCGACTTGCGGTAATCGTCATACCGGAGTGTGCCGTTTCGAGAACAGGACTTGTTTTAAGTGCGGTAAGGCCGGGCATATCGCCACAGCATGTCCTGAGCAGCCAATGATAACCAGAGGAAAGCACCAGCAAGAGTTTTTGCCATGACGGGTTCGGCCACGGACGCAGACCCATCAGTAATCACGGGTAAACTCCTAATCTATGACACTCTTGCACACGTGTTGTTTGATTCCAGTGCCACGCATTCATTTGCATCAGTAGATTACGTAAATAAGCTGAATAGGGGACCAGAACTTTCTGAAGTTTCTTATTATGTGACCACTCCTACTGGGCATTTCGAAGAAACAAATAGAATCTTGAGAATGTTACCTATTATCATCGAAGGGAGAGAATTATATGCAGATCTGATTGTCCTTTCTATGAATGAGTTTGATATTATTCTTGGGATGGATTGGCTGTCGAAGCATCGGACGACTGTCGATTGTTCAACAAAGACAGTAACATTTTGGCTACCAAATGCGGAAACCTTCTCTTTCAAAGCTGTTGAGAAATCTCCAAAATTTACAATGATATCGGCAGTGAAGGCTATGCAATTATTGAAATGTGGCTGTGAGGGATACATAGTGAGCATTATGAGCCTTGAAGGGAAGCCATCACTGAAAATCGATGAAGTGCCTGTTGTTTGCGAGTATCCGGACGTTTTCCCGAGGATCTTCCAGGGTTGCCGCCAGACCGTGAAATTGAGTTTACGATTGAGTTGGAGCCCGGAACAGCCCCGATTGCTAAGACACCTTATCGAATGGCCCCACTCGAATTGAAGGAGCTAAAAGCTCAGTTGCAGGAGTTGCTTGACAGAGGCTTTATACGACCCAGTTTTTCTCCTTGGGAGCACCTGTGTTGTTAGTCCACAAAAAGGATGGATCAATGCGCTTATGCATTGACTATCGGGAGCTGAATAACAAGACAATCAAGAACAAATACCCTCTACCCTGGATTGATGATCTATTTGACCAATTGCAAGGAGCATCTGTATTTTCAGAAATTGATCTGCGATCCGGATATCACCAACTGAAGATAAAGGAGGCAGACATTCCAAAGACGGCGTTCAATACGAGATATGGCCACTATGAGTTTCTTGTAATGCCATTTGGAGTTACAAATGCACCAGCAGCATTCATGGACCTGATGAATCGAGTATTCGAAGAATTCGTCGATAAGTTCGTCATTGTATTTCTCGATGACATCCTCATATATTCAAAAACAAGGGATGATCACAGTGAACACTTGCGAGCAGTGTTGCAGACATTGAGGCAGAAGCAGCTATACGCAAAATACAAGAAGTGTGAATTCTGGCTCGATCAAGTAGCATTCCTCGGTCATGTTATTTCAGCAGCTGGAGTATCAGTAGACCCTAGCAAGTCGAAGCTGTTACTAATTGGAGCAGACCAACGACTCCTTCAGAGGTGCGAAGTTTCCTTGGCTTGGCAGGTTACTATCGAAGGTTCATCGAAGGATTCTCAAAAATTGCAACCCCACTGACAAGGATGACAAGGAAGGGTATTCCATTCATTTGGAATGAAGACTGTGAACGAAGCTTTCAAGAACTCAAACAACGACTAGTAACAGCACCCATTCTCTCCATCCCCACAACTAATGAAGGGTTCTTGATTTACACTGATGCGTCGAAGAATGGTTTAGGAGGTGTTCTGATGCAAAATGGTAAAGTTATTGCGTATGCATCAGGCAGTTGAAAGAGTACGAAAAGAATTATCCAACACATGATCTGGAGCTTGCTGCTGTAGTGTTCGCATTGAAGATTTGGAGACATTATCTATATGGGGAGCACTGCGACATATATACAGACCATAAGAGCCTGAAATACATATTCACGCAGGAGTTAAATATGCGACAGAGAAGATGGTTAGAACTTGTCAAAGATTATGATTGCACTATCAACCATCACCCGGGAAAAGCCAACGTCGTATGGGATGCGTTGAGCCGAAAATCAATTCAAAAGCCAGAACGAGATGATCTACACAAGATGGGCATTGATGTCATACAGCCGGGCGATTTAGAAGTGAAATTGGACGCTTTATCACTTCAGCCGACTCTATTAGAGAGAATCAAACAACGACAACAAGAAGATGAATTTTTCATTCAAATGAAGAACTCGGACGAAGCAAGGCAAAGGACTGGCTTAGATTTATCAAAGGACGATGTATTGCGATTCAAAGGGCGCCTGTACATTCCAAACGAGGAGACTCTTCGTAAAGAAATCCTGACGGAAGCTCATTCGACACCATATTCGGTACATCCGGGATCAACCAAGATGTATAGAGACCTGAAACAATACTACTGGTGGCCAGTCATGAAGAGGGATGTTGCACTTTTTGTCGAACGATGCTTGACTTGTCAGCAAGTGAAGGCAGAACATCAAAGACCGGGTGGAGTACTTCAGCCACTGTACATTCCGGAGTGGAAATGGGAAGCAATTACAATGGATTTCGTGGTAGGGCTGCCAAAGACAACAAAGAATCATGATGCTATATGGGTTGTGGTGGATCGTCTTACGAAATCTGCTCACTTCGTACCAATTGTTTCTACCTATTCAATTGATCAATACGCACGTCTCTACATTCAAGAAATCGTACGTCTACATGGAGTGCCTATTTCTATTGTCTCCGATCGAGATTCAAGATTCCTGTCGAAATTTGGAAGAGTCTACAGAAGGCCCTCGGAACAAGGTTGACTTACAGCACTGCCTATCATCCTCAAACTGATGGGCAGTCTGAGAGGACAATTCAGACCTTAGAAGATATGTTACGAGCTTGTGTGCTTGATTTTCAAGGGCACTGGAGTAAGTTCCTACCACTGATTGAGTTTTCATACAACAATAGCTACCACGCAAGTATCGGTATGGCCCCGTATGAAGCCCTATATGGAAGAATGCCGATCGCCAATTCACTGGGATGAAGTTGGTGAAAGAAAAGTTTTGGGTCCTCAATGATTCAAGAGATGAGTGACGTGGTTGTTCAAATTCAACACAGAATGAAAGCAGCACAAAGCCGGCAAAAGAGCTATGCAGATAAAAGGGGAAGGCCATTAGAGTTTGAAGTTGGGGATCAGGTGTTTCTAAAAGTGGCACCAATGAAAGGTGTCATGCGATTTAGGAAGAAGGGAACGCTTGGTCCGAGATACATCGGCCCTTACCCTATAATCGAGAGAATAGGAGATGTTGCCTACAAGCTTGATCTACCCTCTATGCCTCAAGTTCACAACGTATTCCACGTCTCGATGCTGAGGAAATATGTTTCAGATCCGTCTCATGTTATAAGGGAGCAACCCTTGGAGCTGAAACCAGATATGAGCTACGAAGAACAACCTATAGAAATACTTGCACGAGAAGTGAAACGTCTCCGAAGTAAGGAAATCCCATTAGTCAAAGTATGTTGGCAAAATCAATCGACGGAAGAGGCTACTCGGGAAGCAGAGGATGAAATGCGAACAAAATACCCGCACCTATTCAGTAAGTGAAATTTCGAGGACGAAATTTTTATAAGGAGGGGAGGATGTCATACCCGGACAATTCCTAACCCTTGTTTGGCCAATATGACTCATGCATTGCATACTCATTTCTTATGTGAATTACGTGCTAATATAATATGTGCTTCTTATGCATATTATTTGAACTATTTGCCTTGCATGTTATGTGCATTTTTAGGAGCCATATTTTTGATACGATTATTTGGCTAGTATTTATTCAGCATTTTAATATATTTGATTCCTAGGAATTTTGGTATGAGAAATAATTTAGAAGTCAATAGAGGCTAATATTTACACGTGTTTAGTCAATATTTTTATATAAAAATAATAATAGTAATAAAATAAATAAATAAATAATAAATAGTAAATAGTAACTAATAAATAAATTAATTAATATATTAGAATTATTTGGCTAGTTACTTTGGTTATTTTCCTGTGTGATATGTATCAAGTAATAACACACGTGTCAATTAATAAGTACTACTAATTATACGTGTCCGCGGTTAAGCTTCGATATTCATACATGTCGATTGCAAGGTATAATTAGTTACACGTGTCTGGGTAATATATTACTCAATATTCGTGTGAGTAGATTTTCATAAGTATTATTATTTATACTAAACTTATGCAAATTAGTTAGACAAAGTACAATATTAAGTATAATAAATTACATAACATAGTACGGATGGAAGTACAAACACGTGAGCTAATTATATCTCACGTATGAAGTCACTAAGAATCCTAGTATTTACAAATTGATATATTTATATGATAAGTATTACTTAACGTGAAGAACAAGAATAGATTAACCGACTTAGTTGCTTGTATTATAACCCCATTCGATTCAGATTTGCTTACTCGCCTACATTCTCCACCAAGCCTCACTCTCATGTCTAAGCTACACGCAAAGATCATCTAGGTAAAAGTTTGTGTTGTAATTATTGCATATTAGCACGTATTAAAGCACTCTAGGTAACAATCTGTTTGTATTCGTTGATTAAGGGTTTTAGGGCTTAATTATACTTGTTATCTCCCAGAGTTTCCACATTCTTAGAATACTTAAAACCTTTCAATTAAATCAATTATCTTTTATAGCTGTAAATCACGTTTCTTGGAAGATTAAGCCTTGGTAAACATGTATATGTACATATATACAATATATAAGAATTAATGGACCATGTAAGGTTCGTGCCTTTTAACGACTCATTTGCTATTCTTAGGAACCGCATAATACTATTGTAATATTTTATGCGGGTACTTATATGCTTATAGGCTTATTTTGTAGTTGATATTACGGCTCACAATCTCGATATAACAACAAGGTTAGAGACGACAGGTAAGCGACTGTCCCATGCAACTACGACACATGAACCTAGCTTATTTGTATTGTTGTGATATATGTGCTATTATTTGTTTGATTAGTTGGGAGGTACGAATTATCTGGTATTAATAATTGTACCTCAGGCGCGAGTCGCCGTATATGTTGTTTTGACTATTCGTTAAAATATGACCTTATATGATTGGGTTGAACTATTTGTTAGCCAAAGTGATTTGTGTTATGTTATCGGTGTTGAATTACTATTTCGAAGATGAATATGATATTCCTTGCATATTGTGCACCGTTCATTTACATTGAGTCATTCACGTCACTTGGACCACTGGCGATGAGCATGTGAGGAATTTTATATAGTCGCCTTGGGCGAGACTGATCTGGTGAGGTACATTATGTTCTTTTGTGAGACGATACTACGATACGCGAGGGAATCTCGTGGTGGAGAAGACCGCCTTCGATGGGATGGTCCACTCGAGCCCTTCCCCTTTGGTGGTACCGCACCGTTATTGGCCTGACGTTACGACGTCTTTTCTGGACGGGTGAAAAAGACCGTGCAGCTATATTTTCTGGACGGGTGAAAAAGACCGTGCAGCCTGGACGGGTGAAAAAGACCGTGCAGTGATTTCTGGGCGGGTGAAAAAGACCGTGCAGAGTTGATATTTATAGGCCTCATTGATATTGATTGAGCTCTTCGGTATCGTAGTATTCAGTCTCAGGGCCCATATTGAGTGAATCATTTTGAGGGTATGACTGCATGGTTACGAGATCATGAGTGGCACATAGCATGCGATTGCATTTGAATCATTCGAGGAATTCATATCGCAGGCCGATATAGTTCCGAGCATATTCTACACGATAGATTATTATGGCATTCGCTTACTGAGCAATTAGCTCACGTCGTTCATGTGTTGTAGGTGAGCCGGATGATGTTGTCTGATACTCGCTTCGAGGCTAGCTGCTGAAGCTCCCGCAGACTTTTGAGATGGCGTGTACATGGATGACGACCTGTGGGCGAGCGAGTTTCTTTTGTTTTGGGTTTGTATAGTCTTCTGTTTATTGTCGAAGTGTGTTGGACGTCTTTTGGAATCGTTATATATATTATATGTACATATATGTTATAATGGTCGAGTCGAGCTGCTTAGTTTGTTAGTTTCAATGTTGTGGTAACACTATTTCTTTTGAAGGTAAAGTTATTTTTGCTACGATCTGCGAGTTCAGTGGTTGGATTTGATTGTCGAGTACAGGAGTTGTCGACATTTCAAACAAAACTCTTGCATTTTATTTTATGAAGTCATAATTTATTGGTAATAGAGTCGTATTGTAGTATAGTGGCGTTGGGCGCCACAGAGGTGTGTCAGAGCACGGTTACATGTTCTGTAGACTGTCCATGTACACGACCTCAGAAGAATTGTGGAAGCACGGCTTTGCCTCGTGAGCTCTATTGTTTTGTGTTATATATTGTGTGTTGCATGAATCATATTGGCCATGTTTGTTTGTCAATATCGGGTAACAACAATAGTATGGTGCGCACAAGAGGAGATAGCATAGGGGAGCCATCGAACCCCAGCGATGAACGGGATACTGCTATTATCAGACTTACGGAACTCGTTCAGCGCCAATCTGATCAAATCCAACAGCTAATTCAGCAAAGAGATTCGAGCGAGCGACGATGCAATCCGTCGAATCAGGCAGAGCGTACAGAAGCTGTTGGAGAAAGTTTAGGAAGCTAAGTCCACCTACCTTCGAGGAGGCAGTTGACCCGACAGCTGCAGATGATTGGATTCGTACCCTTGAGAACATGTTCCCACTATAGTCGAGTACCAGAAGAAGATAAAGTGACATGTGCCTCTTTTATGTTACGAGGAAGCGCTGGACATTGGTGGGAAATATTCTAGGACTTAGGGTTGATTAGTGAGAGTTATGGGGTTGTCGCTGGGATCGGGCAAGATTTCAGGGTTTTCGAATTCCATATGAGATATGTTCGGTGGATTGAGGTTGAGTGGGTCGGGTTGGGTATTGGGGCTGGGAGCAGATTTCAGGTTAGAGGGTGAGTTGAACGCACCGCACTCCCGCTTTGGATGATAGTTGATCCTCGAATTTTTTGCATCGCTGACACATATCGAGCCGCCCGGAGAGACTGATCATATGGTAGAGTTTTCTCCTTGTTCTGGAAAACTTCGTCGTACTGCATCTCACAAGACATCGCCACATGATCGAGCATACCGCAATAGAAGCAAAAATTTGGGAGCCGTTCATACTTCAATTCAATCATCGTTTCTTCCCCATCAGGCGACTTAATTTTCAGAAATCGCCGTAGCGGCTTCTCGATACCCACTTGCACCTTCATTCTGACATAAAACTGTCCATTGTTGGCCCTGAGCATCAACATCCACAAATCCGCCGAGTTCATCCCCAATCTTCCGTAATATAGATTCAGATCTCGCCCAGAAAGGGAGATTATGAAGCTGAACTAGGAACTGACATTTCGATAAGTCCACCTTCAACGGATTTTCAGAGTTGGCGAGGGAAGCAAGGACCATCAGCTGTTTTTCGAACGCCCAAGGTGATGCCTCAAGAATTCGGCGGCGATCAACTTTGTGGAAAAAACTAACAACAAATCTTTGTTCCCAACTTGATGCATTGTCATCCCTCGTCCTGGCATGAAAGCAGTCTCAAGTGTTGCCTTCAAGGCCGAGAAGTTAAAAGATTTCCGGGATAATATCTTTCCCACAATAGGAAACGTCTTTTTTATCTCCCGTCCCTCCCCATTATCACAACTTTCATCAGAAATATTTAGCCCCCGTAATTCTTCCTCCGTTAACTCAATGTCCCTCGCCGCCATGAGAGATTTAGCTCCCAAGAGACCCCGCACAGTGACGGAGTAGAGGAACTCGGTCCAAGCTCTGACAGTACCTATCAAAGTGATAAGTTAGACGGTCGCAGATATGGAGTGTAACATCCTTGAAAAAATAAATGGATAGATTTATGTTGGGATAGGTAGCACCCGGAAAGGAGAGACTATGAAGCAATGGAGTTTTCTACGAGATTTCTGGGAGTCAGACGTTCGCCATAGTCCTATGAATCAATTCAGAAAAAACTCCCCACGGAGGGGAGAAAAACAACTCTCTAAAAAGAGAGAAAAGCTCTCAGTTGGAGAGAAAAGGACTCATCTTCAAGCCTAGGTTGGTGGTGAGTAAGATTTTGGGAAAGATGTGATGGTGGTGGAAATCGATTGGAGAAGTGGTGGAGTCGGCTTTTGAAACTCTAGGGTTGAAGAGAGAGAATAATTCCACTATTCGATTATTCATCTTGTCTATCTCTATTTTTTTTGCTTTCTTATTTCTGATACAAATATACTAAAGCAACGTGTGCCTTTTTCCCACTCTCTCCTATTACATGCAAACTCACGCACTCTCTGTGTTTCTCCTATTTCTCTCACGCTCATATGGCACTTTGTGCCTTCTCTCTCACCCCCTTTCTACTTCGTACAGATGCACATATATATAGGTATATATTACACATGATAAGGCAAGAGGATAACAATGAATTAAATTCACATCATGCGCATATCTCTCCTTTGGCGGCTATAATATTTCCTCTTTTGTTTTTTTCTTCCTTTTTCCAATTCATAGTCTTCCATAGTGGCTTTAGGTGCATGCATGATCTTCTTGTATATTTGTATTGTTTTATATGTTTGTAGTCATATCACTTGGGCATTGAGATTAGTCAACAAATTTCACCCTTAATCTCAATGCCTCGGATCTTTCGTCATTCTTTAAACTTAACTCTCTTCCGTCTGTCATATGTCGCGGCTCGCCACTTGCATCAATAATTGCCTTCGAGCACTTTACTTCAATGCTCACTTCTCGAGCTGATTTATATGCATTTTCACCGTCAATACGTCTTTCATAGCAACGTCTGCCTTTTAATTCTTGCTCGTCCACCAGTTCACGTCTTGGACAGTCTTCGCCCCTTCGACTAGCTTCTTCTAGCACGTTCTTCAAATCAGACATCTCCTGCATAGATAATATATCGTTCTGTTAGGAATATTTTAAAAGTGTCCAAAATATTTCTTCTAAGTCTTGATATATCTTTGCAGTGTACCTTATATGTTTTATGTATGGAGTGCTTTGTATTTGTAATGGGCTTGTTAGGGGCCCAATAAGCTTAAAATACCTCTCAAGGTATTTAAGCTTAAACCCTAACAATCATTAACCAAGTTTCCATTTTGCTAAAATCTCACGCATTCAACACTAAACCTCAAAAGCACACTATTCACATTCTACGAAGGTTTAATCTGTTGAAGTGTTCTTGGATAATCTGGAATTACAAGTGGTATCAGAGCAAGCGTGTAGGTGAGGAAACTTCATTCCAAGTTCTTTAACATCGTCAGTATAAGTTATTGGATTTTTCAACTTTCGTTTCAAAGCTCAGTATCGTGGTTTTAACTTCTTTTTCTGAGATTGTTCTGCAACTAAGACGGCTGGTTTGGTTTCTACATGTTCTGAGAATTACTGAATTAGTTTTCTGTCAATTTGTGTCAAACTTCTGGATTTCTGCTGGAAGAACTGAAGAACAGCTTCGTTGTTTGGTCTGATTTGAGATTGCGAACGACACTTGAGTTGGATTTGAATTCGCAAATTCTAAATTTGCGATTCAGTTTCACGAATTCGAGTTGAGGACCGACCGTGAATTGAAGGAATCAAGTCAACCCGTGAAATATCCTTCAATTTTTTGCGAAATCAAAGTTTACGAATCAAGAAATACACACTGCCACATTTCGCGAATAGCATCTCAGAGAGAAATTTTCACGAACTCTCTGATAGTTTTTTGCGAATTCTTGAAAGTTTTTGCCAACCAGAAAAGATAGAATTTTGGCGAATCCAGTCGAAGAATTTTGCGAACTTCAATCTCCGCAGAAATTTTGCGAAGTCATTCGAAGAATTTTGCGATCCTCACTTCCGACAAAATTCGCGATTCATTCACACTTTTGCGAAATTAATCCCCTTCTGCGAATTGGGACATTTGTACATGTCCACTGGACATTTCGCAAATCCCTCATTAGTTTTGCGAATCAGAACATCTTGCGAATTTTTTTATCAATTCGCAGACCTTTGCCGATTTTGCGAACTAGTTAAATCCTATTTAAAGTACGCCTTTCAACACACATTGCACTCCTCACAATAGTGAAATCCACGACTCTGAACAAAATTCCACGAACTAATTTTTCGAGTCAAAGTCAAGTCTAAAGTTTTAGACTTGAACCAAATTCTTTCAAATCAACTTTTCCTCACATTACACCGTTAACGATCATATCCAAACACAAGCAATGGACTCTTTCAGTATGGAAATGATGTTTAGACCTCCCATCGTCCGACATGGAGAATACGCAGTCTGGAAGAGAAGGTTCATCAACTTCATAGAAAGCAGGACAATTCAGGAGAACCTTCTGGAATCTATTTACAATGGAGCTAAACAGTATTGGACCATAATTCCTGCCACTACTGATACCACTCCTGCAAGAGAGGAACAGAGGATCTTGAAAACTGCTGACCAATGCAGTGATGAAGAAAACTGCGACTGAAGGCAGACAAAGTGGCGAAATCATACATGATGCAAGCCATTCCAATGACATTTTGATGCAACTCGAATGTGGTGATAGCGCAAAAGAAATGTGGGATCTCTTCGAAATATGATGCAGGGGACAGAAGTCAATACAATGGCAAGAATGGCGAACACACTCATCTCTTATGACCGCTTTCATGCTAACAAAGGGAAACTCTCCAGAAACCTTCCATCGATTCCTTGTTCTTCTAAACGAGCTAAGATGAATGGAGTCACAAAAAGTGTAATGGAGATCAATATCAATTCTTAGGATCACTTCATCCAGAATGGGAGCTACTGCAATTATGATAAGACAGATGAACGACCTAACCAAAGTTAGCATTCATACATTATTCGACTACCTCAATCAACATTCCAATCATGTGGAGAAACGAAGGAGGAAATCAAATCAATAGGAAGCGACTCACTTGCTCTTATGACTGAACGATCATCAAGAAAACAATTCAAGGACAAAGAAATTATCCCAGTCATCACAAGTTAAGGAGGGAGAAGACTTTGATTCTGATGATGAATCCAAGGATCTTACGAAACATGGAGACCAGGAGATCACCCTCAAAGATCTTGCTAGGCAACTCGCTCTGGTCTCGAATTTTGTGCAGAAGAAATATTATAAGATACTGGTTCCTCCTCCAATTGTCAAAGAACTTCCTCCAACTCTAAAGGAAAGACTCAGGATGAGGAAACAATCTGAAACTCCTCATCAAGGCAGCAATGCTTCAACTGCGATAAGAATGGACACTTTTGCCAGAGAGTGCAGAATGCCCAAGAAAAAGGACGTTAACTATTACCGCCGAAAAAGTTCAATTAGCTGAACAAAAAAGAAAAGGACTGGTTCTAATGGCAGAAGAGGATCATTGGCTTGAAGATACCTCAGACAGCGAGAATGAGAACGTGGCACTGATGGCCAAACTAGATGACGAAGGAGATGGAGCTGGAGCTGAAGGTAGCGAGTCAGACAGGGAAACCTCTAACAATTCAGACATAGTGGAGGTAGTGAAGCAGATTATGATTCCTTACTTAAGATGAAAAATGAATTTTTATCCTTATATAAATCTAACAAATTGGTAAAGGAAAATCAAAGAACTAGAGCTAACTTAAGAGAAGAATTTAGTAGTATTAGATAAGTTTAGATATGATGTATGCATGTGAGAAGATCGTGTAATTGTAGCAAATGAAAAATTGCTAAGCTAGAAATACAAGTGCAAAAAATCCGAAGCTAAAGCCAAGGATTAGAAAAGAAATGAAATCTCATAGAGATCAGGCAATGGACGCCACAATTAAATATGACTTACTAAGTAAAGACGGGAAAGACTGTACTCTAAAATAAAAAAAATTGGAGGACGTTTTACCCGACGAGATCAGTCAGAACAAACGATTTTTCTTGAACAAACCAGCTAACGTTGATTTTTATAATCCCCATAAAGGACTAGGTTTTGAAAACCCTGTAAGTTAAAACAAGGCATAACAAGTTCACCTTATCTATATGATCTCAAATTCTGCAGACAGGTTGCCTGGCAAATCTCATGCCTTTTGTCAGGGAAAATGAGACATCAACACACAGTAAAACTCAAACATCATTTAACTACACAGAATTAATGATAGTTTTAAAGAAAGAAGTTGCCCAGCAATAACAGAATTTGAGTCAGATATTCCACGTCCAAATGAAGAGAAACCTCATGTTTCGGAAAGTACGGCACCGATGGTTACATATGCAACAGGATATATGCTTGATTGCATAAAGAAAATCAATGATCTTCACTCCACTATCGAAAGCGAGAGAAAGTCATTTGGTGAAGAAAGGCAGAAACTTCTTCAGGAAATATCTTCACTTTAAAGAAAAATTTAGATTACACACAATTTTCATACACCTTAGTTTCGCATGACAAAATTTCCTGCACTAATACATTGAAATTTTCAGGACCCACAAAAGAGCCATTGAATGGGCAAGTATGGGTTAAAAAGGAAGATATCTTGAAGGAGAATAGTGATCTCAATACACCTTTTGTCATTGAGTTTTTTCCTCCCAAAACTTTTGTACCTTCTTTATTTCGCATGTATCGAAAAAATGTGTCTTCTAAATCAAAAACAAAGCTTTCCATGCATGATCATGTCACCAAGCAAACTCACAAAACAATTCCTAAAAAACAAAAATACAAAGTCAAGACACGAATCAAAAACCAAAGGCTATCAAAGAACCTGTGCATAAATGGGTTCCAAAGCTTCAGACTGCAGGAACACAAACCCCAAACCCTGGAAATAATTAGTGACTCTGTGTCATCCACCAACACAAGGAAAATCTAGGGAGCCTAAAACGGACCAACAAACATAATAGAGGTGGAACCCATATTTCAATGGGTACCTAAAACCCTCTAGTTTTATTTTGAGGCACTTCATGTGTGGTACTTAGATTCTGGTTACTCCACACACATGACTGGGACAAAGGAACTATTGAGCAACTACGTTGATAGACCAGGAGGACTAGTACGCTTCGGTAATAGTCAAGGAGCCAGAATCCTTGGTTATGGCGATCTCATATGCAATCGCCTCACAATTAAACAAGTCTCGTATGTTGAAGGACTGACACACAACCTCTTATCAATAGGACAGTTCAATGATTTTGGACTCCAAGTTGTGTTTCTAAAAGAAAACTTGCAAAATTCTCAATGCCAATGGTGAAGAACTTCTCACGAACTCGCAAGACAAATCTTTACACCATTGATATTAGAACTGTCAAACCAAAGACTGATAATCTGCCTAATCTCCAAAGAGACTTCAACTCAAAATGACTTGTGGCACCAGCGGTTATCTAATCTTAACTTCAGACCCTCAACAAGCTGTCAACAACAAAATTGGCTATTGGACTACCACCACTGAAGTATCAAAAAGAGCATATGTGCTCTGCTTGTGAGAAAGGAAAAATGAAGAAAAGCTTCACATCCTACAAAACACACAGCATCCACTCAACATCCTCTAGAGCTTTTACACATGGATCTGTGTGGCCCGATGCGAACTGAAAGCATAAGTGGAAAGCGGTATATGCTGGTTATCGTCGACGACTATTCCCGATATACTTGGTACCCTTCTTACGAACTAATCAGAGACAGTGGAACATATTCCAAACCTAATCAGAACAACACAGAACCTACTCCAGAGCAGTGTTAAAATAGTTAGATCAGACAATGGAACAAAAATTCAAGAATCAACAGCTCAGTGACTTCTACGAATCCATAGGATTCTCAACAGTTTTCTGCTATTTACACACCTCAACAAAATGGGTTGTCAAAAGGCGAAATTCGAACACTCGTATAGAGCTGCCCGAACAATGATTCATCCAATCATCACTACCCTCATTTCTTTGGGCTGAAGCAATGACACTGCTTGCTATACGCAGAATCGCACAAACATTCATCTAAGATTTGGTATAGACGCCCTATGAACTCATAAACGGAAGATTGCCCAACATTGCCCATTTTAGAATTTTTGGATGCAAGTTGCTTGTCGCCAACGACCGGCGAAGACAAGTCCAAGCTTGATCCAAAAGCAACTGAAGGAATCTTCGTAGGCTATTCTGCACATCTAAGGCGTACATGATATTTCTTAGAGACAGAAGAATGATCATTGAAAGTATAAATGTCACCTTTGATGAGGAACTCGAACTTTCTACTGGACATAGCAATTTGGGACAAGTATCTAGAACACCACACCTTATTCACTCTCATAAAGAAGAAGGAGAGTGTTCGAGAAATGCCTCTGAACGGAACTCTTCAGAACCGGGATCGGACAAAGGAAGTTTGAAGCCAGATCAACAAGCAACTGACAATTCTAGACAAAGGAATCCCACATGCTTCACTCAACGAGCTCAAGAGAAACTGGATCTGGATCTACTTTTTGAACATATATATATCTCTCAAATCAGACAAGACCATCCACCGATCCCTTTCCAAATACTGAATCCAGTCCTAGTTCGTCAAACTCATGATTCAGAACCTATTCCTAACCAGACAATTCCTCCCTCAGATGCAGAAGCCTCGATCCCAACAACTTGACAACAACGCAGACAGAGGCCTCCTCTTCAACTTCAGCCGGCAACACTACGCGACTGCAACGGACTATCCACTAAGTGAGGAATCGCAAATAGACGAAATGATATTTACCCCACGAAAAGAAATGGGTTCGACATCACCCTACAGATCAAATAATAGGAGTTCCCCAATACAGGAGTAACGACTAGAAGATCACATTCAAATGAATGTAATTTCACCTGTTTCTTGAGCCAAACAAACCTACAAGAGTAGTTGACGCACTACGGGATCCTAACTGGATAGTGGCTATGCAAGAGGAGATTAATCAATTCGAACGTCTCAAAGTCTGGAACTTAGTTCCTCGTCCAAAGGGGAAGACTGTGATCGGAACAAAGTGGGTATTTAAAAACAAAAAGGATGAAGATGGTGTTGTAGTTCGAAACAAAGCCAGACTCGTTACTAAGGGATATAATCAACAGGAAGGAATGATTACGACGAAACGTTGCCCCTGTAGCCAAAATCGAAGCTATTAGGTTATTCCTTGCATATGCAACACACAAAGACTTTACTGTCTATCAAATAGATGTAAAAAACAGCCTTCTTGAACGGAATTCTGAAAGAAGAAGTGTATGTGTCACAGCCAGACGGATTTCTCAATGCTAATCATCCCGACTTTGTTTACAAACACGACAAATCACTGTACGGACTTAAACAAGCTCCAAGGGCCTGGCATGATGTGTTATCCGACTTCCTTATCTCCTCAGGTTTCACTAAAGGAAAATTGATACTACTTTGTTCGTAAAGAAAGACGGTGTTGATATCATGTTGTGCAAATCTATGTGGATGATATCATTTTGGCTCTACTAACCCTAAACTTTGTGAAGAATTTAGCATTCTGATGCAATCACAATTTGAAATGAGTATGATGGGAGAAATGTCATTCTTCCTCGGATTACAAATCAAACAACTTCAGGATGGGATTTTATCAATCAATCAAAGTACATCCACGATATTCTCAGAAAATATGGGATCGACAAGAGCAAATCCTTCAAGCACACCAATGTCAACCTCATGTTCCCTCGATGCAGACCACTTAGGTGAACCTGTAGATGTTACTCATTACAGAGGAATCATGGATCACTGCTCTACCTCACTGCCAGTCGACCAGACATTTATTCTCTACATGCCTCTGTGCTCGATTTCAAGCTAACCCCAAGGAGTCGCATATTCATGCTGTCAAAAGAATCTTGAAGTATTTGAAAGGAACACCAGACCTTGGACTGTGGTATCCTAAGAACTCAAGTATGAAACTATAGGTTATTCTGACGCAGACTTTGCAGGATGCAGACTGGACAGGAAAAGCACTTCTGGACACATCCAATTCCTAGGCGATAAGCTTGTCTGTTGGGCCTCGAAAAAACAAAATTGTGTGTCAACTTCCACGGCGGAAGCAGAATACGTCGCTGCAGCAAGTTGCTGCTCACAAATTTTGTGGATCAGAACTCAACTACGGGACTACGGGTTTGATCTAAATAGATTCCTATTTTCTGTGATTCCAAGAGTGCTATAGTAATTACATGTAACCCTGTTCATCACTCACGCACTAAGCACATAGATCTTCGATATCCTTCATAAAGGACCATGTAGAAAGAGGCATAATAGAAATGTATTTTGTCAATACATAGATTCAACTAGCCGATTTGCTTACAAAAGCATTGGATGAAAAAAACGCTTCCAATTCTTAGTTGCAAAGTTGGGAATGTGAACCTCAATTTTTAATTTCGATTATGCCTTCCTACAGTTCAATATTTATCTATTTTGCTATGTTTCACTTCTCTCTTCTTCTGTGTGTGTTTATTATATTAATTAGTTAATTGGGACTTTATCTTTTAAGTTTAACTTTTCTGTAGACCTTTTTGGTCCAAAATGGCTATGAGAGTTTTGATTATTCCAAGTAATTATGTAAATTGGGGGGTACAAATTAGAAAATCGATATGCATTTTATGTGATGTTTAAGTACGAGAAAATGTTCGGTTAAGCGCTTGATGTGGTTTAACTGTTAAGAAAATCGAATTTGTGTGATCTTGTGCTTACCTGGAATATTATTGTGATCACCTGTTATGAACATCTTCGTATGAATGGAATCTCGTTGCGTGCTATATATGGAAAATATATCATATTGAGTTATATGCAAAACTGTCTGCGAGAGTAAGGTATTTTAGGAAAGGATAATGTTGTGATCATCTTGATACGAATGATTGTATGATATATATATATATATATATATATATATATATATGGAAAAGATATTCTGATTGAGCTGAAACGTGATTGAGTTATTTTAGGAAAGAATATCGATGTGATCACTCGGATATGAATGACTGTGCTGTATATATTGAAAGGATATTCTGATTAAGTGCTTACATATGAATTATCTATTTTAGGAAAGAATATCCATGTATATCCGTTGAGTGCGAACTATGTGACTCTTAAATCAATGAATCATGATCCTGCTTTCCTTGTGCGACTTAGGATTCATATTACGGAAAGTGATTAATTGATTGGACTTATATGGTAAGATGCTGATTGAGTCTATTATGGAATATGTTGAAATCGGATGAGATCACTATACATGGAAATATACTTTGCATTATACTCAGTAGATCAAATCTTTCTCTGTGCGAATTGGCTATCATATTCTGGGAAAGAAATCAGTTGATTGAGCTTACCGTTGATAATATGCTGAGTGGAATTATATATGGAATATGTTGACTAACGGATGAGATTACAGTGGAATGAATGTTAATCTGTGGTATTTATGGTAAGTGATCATGCATGACCGTTGAGCTTAATTTGTTTATTCTTGGCATGATTTCTTGAGTTAATGCACGTGATAGTTGATCTATCTCTTGCATATTTTCGTGCTTAACTTCCTTGTGAAGTGTAGAAGCATTTCATGGTCTATATAGAAGAGAACACTTCACGATTTGAAGGGTAACAAGACAACGAACACACAAGCTATCGAGTTCCTTAGAGTTATTGAGCGTTAACTTGCGAAAAAATTCGTAGTTGTGTCTGAGCTTCATTTGCGAATCTGTACCCCTTGAGCGATCTTTAGAAACACCCTATCCAAATCCCAGTCTTCGGACGTGTTGTGTCTGCGGTCACGTTGAGCGCACCAAGGAGCACGAGTGGAGTCTTACGCACGTGGAGGACGAATTTTGTGGATTCGGTGGCCCTTCGGTAGCAAGCTGCATCCAGTCGGGGAATAAGTTTCCTGGGTAAACGACGTGGATCGAAACTTGGCGTGCGTCAGCCTAGAGCGAGGTCTAGTGTCCATTGTGCTTCGCTTGTGTACGGGTCAATCATAGTGTAACCGGTAATACCTAGTGATTGATTGGAACTCTGGGAGATCACATCCCAAGGACAGGATTAAACCCCAGTTGGGGATATAACCTGTATAAAAATCCCATCTCACTTTACTTTATGCTATTTACTTTTCTGTGAGACAAACCGGGGACGACAGCAAATAACTAGGTGATATCGTTGATACTAGTTCTGAAAATAACGTGATTTTATTAAACAGGATTAAGGAGATAACTTGAATACTCGTACTGCTTTCTGGGAAATAAAACACTCTGCAGATATCTTCTTAAAGAAAATTATTTTTCAAAGAAGAACAAGCCAAAATTTTTATTGCCTAATTCACTTCCCCCCCCCCCCCCCCTTAGGCATATTTTACACTTCATTTTTAATTTTCAATAATTGTTTCTTGTTTCCAGTAAGTCGATGTAGCGCCAATGCTGATGGCGTTACATCGAGGGGGAGAAATGCTATATCCATGGATCGAGGGGGAGTAAGTGAATTCATCAATCATTCAATTTTTAAGATACTCGATAGGCATTGATCTAGGGGGAGTTTCTCAACAAATACATAAAATTTTTCAAACACAAATAACTCTCTCAAACACATAAAACATTCATAATACACAGATAACTCTTAAAAAACTCGTATGCCCGATTAAGACCCAAAGCAGAATAGCAAGTAAAACAACGAATAAGCTCAAAAGAAGGAAAATCTCAAAAACCAGCATATTCAAATTATGCTCAAAGTTACGTCTTAACTCTGCATGTTCCTCGAGCTTCTTCTCTTCTTCCTGCTTCTGCCAATTCATCTGTAAACGAGAAAAAATAAGAAATGAGTTAGTTCTTAGATGTAAGGTACTTCAATGAGATTTGAGACATATCTATTTATAAACACGAAGGAAACTTACGTCATTTATTGTCCCGACATTAAGACGAATTTTTGACTAAGGCGACGATTTTTCTTCTCCAATAAGGATATCGTATCATGAAAATCGATCTTGAAAAACTCATAGATTTGATGCTATCCTAGTGATTGATCGAGCCAAATTGGTAGTATTTGGGTCATTACTAGATTACTTGGTATCTTTGGTAAGTTGAAAATCTCGTACACTTATTTTTTCTTCCTAAGTCATTTTGCAAATCAATTATTAAATTAAGTTCGCGTACTTCACATTGCAATATTTTTGCGACCCAATCTGCAGGCCCACAAAAGTACGCAAACTATACTAGTTTGCGAATCGAAAACTCAATATGTGAAATCATAACTCGCTAAACTCTTAGTGGGCTCTTTAAACTAAAAATTTCGCGGCCCAGTTTTAACCCAAATCTTTATCTTTCGGCCCGCGAAATTTCCGTTATCTAATTCGCGACTTCCCAAATCAGATTTCACGAACCCTAAACATCTCAAAATCTCTCAAACGCGTCGAACTCAACTAGATTATTGAATTTTCGTTGCTGTGCTTCCCGTCCACACCCACACACTCACAGATTTCGTTGAGGTAAGGAAGAAATAGTCCTTATATTTTAATTATTCGTGCATTCTCTTCGTTTTTGCAGGTTCGACATCGAAAAAGAACAGGGAATTCGTTTTTCTGTGTTTATTATGTTTGATCTTGCGTGTTTTATATGATTATCGTGAAATAAACTCGTACTTAGTTTAGATGATTATCGTGATAAATGAGTACGAACTGTGTAGACAGGATTTTTCAATGTCGAATTTGAAATCAATGTGCTGCACAGTTCGTAGGGTTTTTCTGGGTTTTACTCTTCAATTTTGTTTGAAACAATGTCCTGCGAATAGGTTTTTTCTGGGTTTTATTCAAAAATTTACTTTTTGATCTCTCTGTTCGTGATTCGTGAATTGAATGTGTTTTTGCGAATTCAGTCGTAGAATAAGTTCGCAAAATGAATTCGTAAAATGTGTTAGTAAAATGCTTTCGCACTTTTAAGTGACCGATTGACCAACTAAAATTTTACAAATCTAAATTCGCGAACTGCCTTCCCAGATGCAATTCGCTAACTAATGTTTCGCTGGTCGTGTCTAATCTTGTCAATTCGGGAACTGCCGAATTCGCAAATCTTTATTCGCAAATTGTTTTTATTCGCACTTCGCGAACTGTCAGTTCATACTTCGCCAAATTCTTTTCAAAATTCAAAATCTATTCGCGAAATTCCTTTGACAGACTCGCAAATTTCCAAATTCGCAAAATTTGTATCTCGCAAAATTTCCAACGTGCGAATTAATCTTTCAAAATGTGTTTTGCGAATCAGAAATGTGTTTTTGCGAATCACTTTAGCTTTTGACTACGTTAAATTTGCGAAGTCTATTCACTACTTCAATAAGACTGCGAATTCCAATTTTTTGTTTCACGAATCTGACCAAGTCGCAAAATATCATTATCAAGCCAATTCGCAATTGACCAAGTCAATTCGCAAATTGTTGACTAAGTCATTTCGCGATTGTCATATTCCCTTTTGAATTCGCAGAATCGTGTTGTTTACCCGCAAATTGCATATGTAGTTCGCAAAACCCCTTAACAAATGTTTTAAAGAAAGTTCGCGAACCACACTTAGCCAACCTTTTAAATCAATTGTCTTCACTGATTCGCGGAAAACACTTAAAGAAAATTTCGACAACTTTCTCAAATCACAATTTGGGCCAAATAGTGATGGGCAGACCTCAATCTCATTTTCATAGTAATAAACAAGTCACACTATTCATGTGTAATACACATGTTATATCTATTATCCTAATCCGTTTTTTTCTTCTTGATGCAGTTTAAGCAGATCTCACAGTGTCAAAAAAAAAATGACGACACCGGTCGATCTTGTGTATGCAACCTCAAAATGGATCGTAATCAAGGACAATAATTATCAACTTGACCTTAGTACCTTCAAATGTCAAGACGAGATCATCCCATCCATTCTGAGGAATCATCAACTTGGATTCGCTTTCTCAGCGTCTGTCCAAGTCCCCACAGTCTACCTTCAACAATTCTGGGGAACCATGACGACTAAGATTGCCCAGGATAACAGCATCTCCTATGAGCTCAGATTGCAAATGAAACCGTCAGAATCAGAAAAGATTTCATATAGCAAATCCTTCGCCTACCCACTCAACCTGCGTACGAACATGAGGCATCCGAGGACGAGCTAATCACTGATATGCTCCGAATGGGTTACTACTCATCACTGAGTTTGTTTCCCGTTTTCAGCAATCACTGATTCCACGCCCATGGCGAACCCTCTTTTCAATTGTCAACAAGTGCTTCTCACCCAAGCACTCCGGCTGGGACAGATGCAATCTCACGATTCTTCGGATCTTCCACGGGATCGCCTTCCGTAAGAATTACGACTATGCCAAACTGATCATCTCCGACCTGGATGATCAGCTTCACCAAAGATCGAAGTCAAAAGGAAAGAAGACACAGAACTTGCCCTATCCCCGGTGGTTCTCACTTATGATCCACCATTTTCTGACCACAACACCTGGGATACCTTCAAGACCAGCAGAAGAGAACTACAGTCCACCGAAACTAAAATTTCTGCAAAAGGGAAGACCGACGAGAAATACTCAAGCATGCCAATTCCACTAGAACTACTATCCTTAGACAGCCCAGACAAAATCGAAGCCTACAGACACAAATACAATGTGAATATCCCCACGACTTCGGAAAACCCCCCCGAGTCTGTCCCAGGGGATAGTGAGAGAGAGAGAGAGGAAACGAGTGAGGCCCTGAGAGAACCCATAGAACAACCGATTGTACATCAACCATCCCAATCGACCCAACAACTACTCATTACTGATCAACCTCACGAGGAACGACCATCAACAGAGCAACCAGAATCACCACAAATTATCGTTCCCGTGTTAGAAACAATCCAAATTCTCCAGTCAGATATGGCGGGTCACCCCCTAGGATAGAAGACGCCGGAGTCGACCCAATGGTGCAAATGCAACCATTACCAGACCATTCACCTGCCTCCCAACAGGCACGTGTCTCAAAATCCCCAGAATCTCACCAAATACCTGTCACCTCGGCTCCTGTGAGCACTCCACAACAAATAATCAACATCCCTATGACACAGCCCGAGTCTCTGTCCTTCAGGCATCAACGTCCATAGAAGAGCCTCAGATTGAGGCCCTTCGAGGATTGGATGGAAGCCTCTCGGATGATGATGATCTCAGCAGCACAGCTTCCGAGTGCCATCAACTAGAACTTAGTTTTGGACGAGTGCTAACGGGAAGTGGCCCCGGTGAATGCTCCACTCAAGCCATCTAATTGATGTGCCCATAACGACTCGAGCACCATCGTCTAACGATGTGTCGCAAGGAGAAGTTGGAAGACTCGTGGAAACTGAAGTCCATCCGACTTCGGTGACAAGGGCCACCGTACAGAACCTAGTTCTGAACGTGTGATAACGGCAAATCCTAGTGATGCCGGTGCACCAACCCCAACTCCTCTGACTGTGACGACGGCCTATCTGGAAAACCGCCTTTTTGAGTTCTTTGAATCCGTGACCTTACCACGGGTTCGAGGACTCATTAAGGATTCCATGCAATCAGCCTCCACGGACAAAGGAAAGGCACCCATGGTAGACCAACTGTCACAGCCTTGCCTCATCTCACTACCACCACACGAGTACCGCCTGAACCCAATCCATACAGCATGTCTCTACTTGAGCTCTTCGATGTAGGTATCTCTCGCATTATTACCCTCGACAAACAGCGGACTCCGGAAGAAGAAGATTTCTACAAAAAGCTGATTAAAGGTGGAATCATACCTGACCCAACCCCATGTCGTCAAGAAGGCTCAAGTCAGAAGCGTCGTCATGACGATACTGACGATCAGGATCGTCCTGAGGGGGAGAAGAGACCAAGAATCACTCTCGGCGGACGAGGACACAGGGTTCAAACTCGCGGTGGACGAGGTTCAAACTTGTGGAGGAGGTTCTTCCCGACAACACAATCCACCACCAAGGTCCTCTAGGGGCAGACAAGCTACGCCAGGGCCGAACCAGACAATTTCCCTTGGCGAAGCAGAGTCTGGCTCTCTGAGGATCTCCACCCAATCAGTCCAAACAACCACAAACCCTCGTCCAAATGATCCTCAAGGCTACATCGACAGATACATCTTAGAAGAGGAATGGATGACGAGAACAGAGACAGAAGAAGAGTCCCGTATTAGAATTGAAAATGTTCGTGAAATTTTGAAGGCGGCGGCAGCAGACCCTGTTTCATTGAGCGAGAGGAAGAGGAGCAAGGAGAAAATCCTGAGGTAGATCTTCCAGAGCTTCCAGAACTCCTTTGACATCAAGTGCCCGAGGAACCGACGCCGGGCTATGAGTTCATAGAAACCCATTGGAGGAACGCGAAGATCAAGGCACCTTTTCTTGAGGATCTCTGTCAAAGATCTAGCGGAGGAGGAAGAAATAAAGGAGTCAACGAGCTGAATCTTCGAGGCCTAATGCACTTAAAAGGGACGGCTAGGGGACTTAGTCATCAGATTATGCTCTGGGAAGGCTTAGCCCAGCGAGGTATGGATAGGGATCAGTACAGAAAATACCTCAGAGACCAAACAGCCATCTGTGATGTCAAGGATGTCGATGGGCGGTAGGAAGATATGTGGGCCCTGTTTTTGTGATTGACCGATATGACAGGAAAATCGAAAGATATACAGAAGCAGATCTTCCTTACTTCCCACTGGGCGAACTCAAACAAGCTTTACAATATTTATCGCAACAAATTCACCCTTGACATTCACAAAAAAAGAGATGGTTACAGAGCTATCAAAGAGTGCATGCTGAGACACATCAAGTACTTTGCATCACATGACTTCCAAATGGCCTTGAAAACAATATGAGCAAAGGTCAACCTTACTTGTCCGCTTAACAGATATAAGGATCTCGACAAGTATGGAGAGGGATACATCTTTCTTGAACCATCTCCTGGGGTCACTTACCTTCAAGCTCAGAAACAGGAATTACAAGTGTTCCTTCTATCAGATGCCTCCAAATTTTCAGATGGAACATTGAAGATTATCCTTAACCAACTTGTGACAAAGAAGAAGACAGTTTCTGAAGACGACAAATTAGAAGGCACGGAACTAGAAGAAAAGGAAGTTCTACGGAAACTCGTCGAAAAGATCAGATATCGAATTATTCTTCGGAATGACCTCAGACAGTTCGAGCACGCCCTAGGATTCAGCAAGACCAACTTTGCCCACAGGGAACCTCCACCTCCTCCTCGCTCAAAGAAAAAGAAGAAGTGAAGACTTAGAGAATAGGCTCATCTGTACTTTGGACACTTAGGGGGAGAATGTTAGGAATATTTTAAAAGTGTCCAAAATATTTCTTCTAAGTCTTGATATATCTTTGCAGTGTACCTTATATGTTTTATGTATGTAGTGGGTTTGTGTTTGTAATGGGCTTGTTAGGGGTCCAATAAGCTTAAAATACCTCTCAAGGTATTTAAGCTTAAACCCTAACAATCATTAACCAAGTTTCCATTTTGCTAAAATCTCACGCATTCAACACTAAACCTCAAAAGCACACTATTCACATTCTACGAAGGTTTAATCTGTTGAAGTGTTCTTGGATATCTGGAATTACACGTTCTCATTTTTAACAAGTTCGAGATTATCGTTTTTCACCAGTGATATAATAAATATTTTTCTTCTTTCTTCATCTCGTGATGTTCAGGCGCGTCACCTTGTCGCCAGCTTCTAGCGTGTTGAATCCTTCATACTCCCTAACAGCCTTCTCTCTCACCCCGTTTCTACTTCGTACAGATGCACATATATATAGGTATATATTACACATGATAAGGCAAGAGGATAATAATGAAATAAATTCACATCTTGCGCATATCTCTCCTTTGGCGGCTATAAATTTCCTCTTTTGTTTTTTTTCTTCTTTTTTCCAATTCATAGTCTTCCATGGTGGCAGTAGGTGCATGCGTGATCTTGTATATTTGTATTGTCTTTATATGTTTGTAGTCAACATCACTTGGGCATTGAGATTAGTCAACAAATTCCCCCTTAATCTCAATGCCTCGGATCTGTCGTCATTCTTTAAACTTAAATCGCTTCCGTCTGTCATATGTCGCGGCTCGCCACTTGCCATCAATAATTGCCTTCGAGCACTTTACTTCAATGCTCACTTCTCGAGCTGATTTATATGCATTTTCACCGTCTTCTTTCATAGCACGTCTGCCTTTTAATTCTTGCTCGACCACCAGTTTCACGTCTTGGACAGTCTTCGCCCTTCGACTCGCTTCTTCTAACACGTTCTTCAAATCAGACATCTCCTGCATAGATAATATATCGTTCTCGTTTTTAACAGTTCGAGATTGTCGGTTTTCACCAGTGATATAATAAATATTTTTCCCTTCTTTCTTCATCCTCGTGACGTTCAGGCTCGTCACCTCGTCGCCAGCTTCTAGCGTGTCGAATCCTTCGTACTCCTAACAGGCTTCTTCTCATTTATGACCTTCACGGAAACAGTTGTGTATTGCTTCGCCTCATTTCTCGCGAGTACATCGATATTATTGACGACCTCCTCCGCGAATTCTTTGTGGTTTTTGTCGATATTTTTTTCTTTCATATTTTGGTTATCGTCTATCAGCTTGGGGCCTCCTTGGTCGTCGTCACGATATAGTCCACCTCTAATTTTCCGACGAGCTTGTACTTCTCGTTACTTCTATTTATCAAGTTGTTCACTCAAGGCTGTCTCTTGCCATGATCCACTGCTTCACCTCCTTATCTTTCTCATGGACCTTTTCCTCGTGAGCGAGGTCTTTGTTGGTAGGACTGGCCTTGATAGGTTCTCCAGTCATTTGTTTAGCGACTTCCGATTAACATGTCGCAGCACCTTCGTCGTGGCTGCGCCGGTCGTCTCTTTCACGCCGCGTTGCTGGTTCTCTCCTCGCATGGCTTCTTCAGCCTGCTGGAGAGTTGGCTTCTTTCTCGTCTTTTCATCGGCATAATCGCCTTTCTTTGACACCGTCTCGTATGTCTCCATAGCTTTGACGTTCGCCCCATTGGTATTATCTTCAGCTTCGTACGACGACGTGTGCATGGCGTTGTCGACCTTATTTTTCGTTTCATCGGCATTTTCCGATGTCTTCGCGTCGATCTCCTCGACTTTCTCAGGTGGTTGTCGTGGCGGCGTTTCTTCGACCGCCTCCTCTTTCTCGAGCTTTGAGGGCTCTTCCTCGTAGGGAGGTTCCGTTGGTGGAGTGGTGGTGGATACTTCACGAGTGATATTTTCTTTATCACTCCAACGGCTGCTTCAGCCTTTTCTCTTCTTTCACGGCCTTTTCGGCCTTTGGAGATTTTTTCTCCTTTTCTTCACCTGCGTCTTTCTTCGACGCTCCGCCTTCACCGTGAGTTGGCTCCTCGGCCTTTGGATATATTTCCTCCTCTTCATCGCCATCGGCTTTCATCTTTGACGATTCGCCTTCTTTTTTTCCCATCTCGGGTTTTTGTGGTGGTTCATCATTTCTCTTTTCCAACATTGGCTCAGCGTGATCTTTATCACGCTCGCTCTCCACGACACGAGCTACCTCTTCTCGTACGGGTTCGCCCTCAACGTTCTTCTCATCCTCCTTCGTCGTTGCAAGTTCGCCCAGTTTTTGTGGCTGAACTTGATTGGTGTATTCAGCGTCTTTGTACGCATTCTCCAACAGATCCCATGCTTCCTTGGCTTTTCTCGTTGCACCTATCGCTCCGAAACCGTTAAGATCTAATGCCTCTAAGATGAGAAGGACCGCGAGACCATTTTCTCTGACGGTGCTCCAACGTCTTCCGTTGCGACTTTGTATACGTCGTCGTATCTGGTGAATATCCATATTTGCCTATTTCCCATAAGCCTTGCGATTTGAATAGAGCTTTCATTTCGACGCTCCACCTTGCGTAGTTATTCTCGGTGAGTTGTGGGATTAAGGGCAAATAATATCCGCTTCGACACCATTGGCACCATCGGCTCTGTCGGCGCTGGCGACACCATCGGCTCTGATTCCAATTTGTTGTTTTATTTTATATTTTGATCGAATGTTTATTGTGTGAGAGGAGAACAATATTATACCTGAGGAAGAAATCTATTTTTTTTGCTTTCTATTTCTGATACAAATATACTAAAGCAACGTGTGCCTTTTTCCCACTCTCTCTATTACATGCAAACTCACGCACTCTATGTGTTTCTCCTTTTTCTCTCACGCTCATATGGCACTTTGTGCCTTCTCTCTCACCCCTTTTCTACTTCGTACAGATGCACATATATATAGGTATATATTACACATGATAAGGCAAGAGGATAACAATGAATTAAATTCACATAATGCGCATATCTCTCCTTTGGCGGCTATAATATTCTCTTTTGTTTTTTTCTTCTTTTTTCCAATTCATAGTCTTCCATGGTGGCTGTAGGTGCATGCGTGATCTTCTTGTATATTTGTATTGTCTTTATATGTTTGTAGTCAATATCACTTGGGCATTGAGATTAGTCAACAAATTTCCCCCTTAATCTCAATGCATCGGATCTTTCGTCATTCTTTAAACTTAACTCGCTTCCGTCTGTCATATGTCGCGGCTCGCCACTTGCCATCAATAATTGCCTTCGAGCACTTTACTTCAATGCTCACTTCTCGAGCTGATTTATATGCATTTTCACCGTCAATACGTTCTTTCATAGCACGTCTGCATTTTAATTCTTGCTCGACCACCAGTTTCACGTCTTGGACAGTCTTCGCCCTTCGACTCGCTTCTTCTAACACGTTCTTCAAATCAGACATCTCCTGCATAGATAATATATCGTTCTCTTTTTTTAACAAGTTCGAGATTATCGGTTTTCACCAGTGATATAATAAATATTTTTCCCTTCTTTCTTCATCCTCGTGACGTTCAGGCTCGTCACCTCGTCGCCAGCTTCTAGCGTGTCGAATCCTTCGTACTCCCTAACAGGCTTCTTCTCACTTATGACCTTCACGGAAACAGTTTTGTATTGCTTCGCCTCATTTCTCGCGAGTACATCGATATTATTGACGACCTCCTCCGCGAATTCTTTGTGGTTTTTGTCGATATTTTTTCTTTCATATTTTGGTTATCGTCTATCAGCTTGGGGGCCTCCTTGGTCGTCGTCACGATATCGTCCACCTCTAATTTCCGACGAGCTTGTACTTCTCGTTACTTCGATTTATCAAGTTGTTCATGTAGGCCTCAAGGCTGTCTCTTGCCATGATCCACTGCTTCACCTCTTTATCTTTCTCACGGACCTTTTCCTCGTGAGCGTGGTCTTTGTTGGTAGGACTGGCCTTGATAGGTTCTCCAATCATTTGTTTAGCGACTTTCCGATTAACATGTCGTAGCACCTTCGTCGTGGCTGCGCCGGTCGTCTCTTTCACGCCGCGTTCCTGGTTCTCTCCTCGCATGGCTTCTTCAGCCTGCTGGAGAGTTGGCTTCTTTCTCGTCTTTTCATCGGCATAATCGCCTTTCTTTGACACCGTCTTGTATGTCTCCATAGCTTTGACGTTCGCCCCATTGGTATTATCTTCAGCTTCGTTCGACGACGTGTGCATGGCGTTGTCGACCTTATTTTTCATTTCATCGGCATTTTCCGATGTCTTCGCGTCGATCTCCTCGACTTTCTCAGGTGGTTGTCGTGGCGGCGATTCTTCGACCGCCTCCTCTTTCTCGAGCTTTGAGGGCTCCTCCTCGTAGGGAGGTTCCGTTGGTGGAGTGGTGGTGGATACTTCACGAGTGATATTTTCTTTTATCACTTCAACGGCTGCTTCAGCCTTTTTCTCTTCTTTCACGGCCTTTTCGGCCTTTGGAGATTTTTTCTCCTTTTCTTCACCTGCGTCTTTCTTCGACACTCCGCCTTCACCGTGAGTTGGCTCCTCGGCCTTTGGATATATTTCCTCCTCTTCATCGCCATCGGCTTTTATCTTTGATGATTCGCCTTCTTCTTTTCCCATCTCGGGTTTTTGTGGTGGTTCATCATTTCTCTTTTCCAACATTGGCTCAGCGTGATGTTTATCACGCTCGCTCTCCACAACACGAGCTACCTCTTCTCGTACGGGTTCGCCCTCAATGTTCTTCTCATCCTCCTTCGTCGTTGCAAGTTCGCCCAGTTTTTGTGGCTGAACTTGATTGGTGTATTCAGCGTCTTTGTATGCTTTCTCCAACAGATCACAGGCTTCCTTGGCTTTTCTCGTTGCGCCTATCGCTCCGAAACCGTTAAGATCTAACGCCTCTAAGATGAGAAGGACCGCGAGACAATTTTCTCTGACGGCGGCTCCCAACGTCTTCCGTTGCGACTTTGTATACTTCGTCGTATCTGGTGAATATCCATATTTGACTATTTCCCATAAGCCTTGCGATTTGAATAGAGCTTTCATTTCGACGCTCAACTTGCGTAGTTATTCTCGGTGAGTTGCAGGATTAACATATGGGCAAATAATATCCGCTTCTACACCATCGGCACCATCGGCTCTGTCGGCGCTGGCGACACCATCGGCTCTGTACCAATTTGTTGTTTTATTTTATATTTTGATCGAATGTTTATTGTGTGAGAGGAGAACAATATTATACCTGAGGAAGAAATCTATTTTTTTTGCTTTCTTATTTCTGATACAAATATACTAAAGCAACATGTGCCTTTTTCCCACTCTCTCTATTACATGCAAACTCACGCACTCTCTGTGTTTCTCCTTTTCTCTCACGCTCATATGGCACTTTGTGCCTTCTCTATCACCCCCTTTCTACTTCGTACAGATGCACATATATATAGGTTAGGGGTGTTCAAACGGTAATTACAGTACCATACCGTACCGAACTACCGTAACCGAAATTCTCGGTTTTAAAAATCTCATACCGAATACCGAACCGAAGTGAACCGGTTCGGTTCGGTAATAACCGAAAAATTTCGGTTATTTCGGTAAATAACCGAAAAAACCGAAATAAATTTAAAAAAAATGAAAAATTAATGTTTATAAAATTAGATATATTTAATCTTCATTTTTATATTTTTAAATTATTTTTTCCTATTTTTTTATTGTTTTTCTTATTTTTCCCTATTTTTATTATTTTTCTATTTTATTTTTATGTTTTAAATTGTATATATATATTATGTATAATATATATTTCTGTAATTATATATTATTAATTTATTATTATATATATTTCGGTAATTCGGTTACCGGCCGTACCGAAATTACCGAAATATTTCGGTTCAAAATTTTTCAAACCGAATACCGAACCGAACCGAAATTTCGGTATTCGGTTTGTACCGAACTTTCGGTATCGTTCGGTACGGCCGGTTTACCAACTTTTGAACACCCTAATATAGGTATATATTACACATGATAAGGCAAGAGGATAATAATGAATTAAATTCACATCTTGCGCATATCTCTCCTTTGGCGGCTATAATATTTCCTCTTTTGTTTTTTTCTTCTTTTTCCAATTCATAGTCTTCCATGGTGGCAGTAGGTGCATGCGTGATCTTCTTGTATATTTGTATTGTCTTATATGTTTCTAGTCAATATCACTTGGGCATTGAGATTAAGTCAACACTATTGAGGGTGTGATGAACACCTTCTGCACTCCTAACATAGCTGATATTTTTCCGATTCTTAATCCATTTGATCCACACGATCGTCGCAAAATTTTGCGACGGAAATGGCGTCGCAAAGACCGTCGCAAAATTTGCTACGGCTGTTTGTCGCTGTTTTGCGACGGAAAAGTCGTCGTGAACAGCCGTCGCACTTTTGCGACGGAAAATCCGTCGAAAATATTTGCGACGGCCTTTGCGACGACATTAACTGTTAGCGTTGTTCTAAAATTTTTAAACCCTATTTAATTCCCCCCCTCTCTCTTTTGATTCTCTCTCAGTCTCATTCACTATCTTTTATCTCCTCTCTTCTCTCTCTTCCTTTTCTTCTCTTCATCTTCTTCGTCCTTTTTCTTTTTCCTATGCTTCTTCATTTTCTTCTTATCTTTATAGTCCTTTTCTTTGCAGCAGTATGGCGATAGGAAGGATGCGGCCGATATGGGGATGAAAGGTAACGTCGGTGGTGGATCTGGGCACGAAAATCCCGGCGATGGCGTTTCTGGGCAGCGGAAGTCGAGTTGTGGCGGATCTAGGCAGCGGAAGTCGAGTTGGTGGCGGATCTGGGCAGAGCGCAGTGCGGATCTGGGCAGAGCAGCGGATCGCGCAACGAGGCGACGGCGACGAGCTGGCAGCGACGCGAGATGGAGGCGGCGGCGATGAACTGGCAGCGACGACAGCGACGGAGACGACGAGGCGGTGGCGACGACGAGCTGGCAGCAACAACGAGTGGCGGAGACGACGAGGCGGCGGCAGCGACGAGCTGGCAGCGACGACCGGCGGAGACGACGAGCTGGATGCCAGATTCTGTCGACGGTGGCTTGCCGGTTCCCCGGCAGGCTTTTATTTTTATTTTTTTACCCAGCCTTTTGCGACGGAACTTTGCTCGTCGCAAAATATGTTGCGACGGATTTTCTGCATCACAAAAATATAGCGACGGCCTTTTAGCGACCATTTTTTTTCCAACGGGCCTTTTAGCAACGGTGGAGTTCCGTCGCATTTCCGTCGCAAAAGGCTTCTTAGCGACCGAAATGCCATGGTTGGCATAGTCGCTATCAGAACTTTTTTGTAGTGAGATTAAGGCGGTAATTGGCAAGAACGAGTCAGTTCGAGAATCAGACATCTCGAAGCTTCCACACTTCAAAGCCATCGTCAAAGAAACCCTAAGATGTCACCCTCCTGCAGCCATTTTTGGTCGTAGGCCACCACAAGACACAGAAATCAATGGTTATGTGATTACAAAGGATTCCGTGATACTTATGAGTGTTGTTTCTATGGCAAGAGATCCATGTGCATGGGAATACCTAGATATCTTTGACCTTGAAAGATTCATGGGTGCAAAAAATATCGATTTCAAGGGTCAAGATTTCGAATTTCTTCCTTCCGGAACTGGAAGAAAAATGTGTCCAGGAATTCCACTTGCTGATAGGATGGTGCATTTAATAGTTGTAACTTTGGTTCATAACTTTGAGTGGATGATCTAAGAGGTACAGGCATCTCTAACTGATCTATCTATTTTAGCAATTATTGTTGGAAAAATTAAATAAAATGTAATTGTTGCAACTTTCGCTTGAAAAGGTTTGAGGAACACTTCATAAAATTATTTAATCTATGTAGTCAAGGGATTATCGTCTCTTGATAAACGTATTTTCTTACGTTTATATATGTTATATTTAAGTCGTTTGCATGATAAGTGAAGCCGTTTTGATTATTTTGCACTATAATATGGTTTCACAACAAAATCAAACGTTTTGCGGCAGGTTTGCGACAGTGAATGAATGTATTGCTGTTTTGTAGGAAAATCGTCACGGCCATGAAGGATTTGTACGAGGCCGTGATGAGCACCAGATAGCCATTTTCTTGCCCGACTGTGTCACGGCCGTGAGCTCCGACCAACCTAGCCGTGAAGGACCTGACACGGCCGTGAACGGAGGTGTAGAAGGCCGTGAATGTGGGCAGAAACTCATTTTCTTCGGTGCCAATGTTGTCACCGCCGTGAAGCTTTTTAGAAGAGACCGTGAACGCGTGTGTGAACATGTTTAAAAGTCAAGAACATAGAAAACACAAACGAGACATGTTGCAAGGAATTAAGGAGGAAAAAAAAAAGAAAAGATGGAACATCAATCCTTGAAACATGAATTAGGCAAAAAGGAGGAGAAGTAGCTCCATGTTTTCAGGTGATGACTCTTTCAAACGGAAAGAAATCCATATTTTGGGGGTTTGCAATAACGACGGAGCAAAGAGAGATGTTGATGAATCTCTATTTAAAGGGAAGAACGTGAAGAGGTACGGGGAGAAAAACACAAATTAAGCTCATATACAAACATACACGTCGCTACTCGATGTTGATTACGTATTTTGTTGTGAGGATAATGAGTAGCTAAATCTGTTGTATTTGAGATGAGATGAACCCTAGCGCGATCAATCGTATGTTTACATGTAATTGATGTTTTGCTATTGTTACGACTCGTTTATGAAGCATATGATTTCGAATATGTCTACGTGACTAAAATCATCTAGTTAGCTTGATCATGTCTATGTGTTTAAGTTAACGTAGTCCGTGAAATCGTACGCTACGCTCGAGAGAGGGCGAACGATTAAACCACTCATAAACGAGCGGAATAAACCCATCACTAGAGATAGGCTGGACTATCCTGCCAGATTAGAGTCAAATCTAATAGCGGGATTCACTGTGTTACCCATCATTCCGTCGAGGACCGTTACAAGGTGGCGAGTGTGCATTGATTACCGGAAATTAAACGACGTGACGCAAAAAGATCACTTTCCTTTACCGTTCATTGATCAAATGCTTGAGCGTTTATCCGGTCATGAATTTCATTGTTTTCTTGATGGTCTTTCAGGTTACTTGCAGATCCCGATCGCACCAGAAGATCACTAGAAAACGACTTTACGTGTCCATTCGGAACCTTTGCATATCGGCGGATGCCTTTCGGACTGTGTAATGGCCCGGCTACCTTCCAATGGTGCATGATGGCCATTTTCGACAAACTAATCGAAAAAGGAATGGAGGTATTCATGGATGACTTTTCGATTTTTGGTAACTCATTTGAAGCATGTCTTTCCAATCTTAAGGCAGTACTTAAACAATGTGAGGAAACGAATCTTGTGCTAAACTGGGAAAAATGTCATTTTTATGGTTAGAGAAGGTATTGTTTTAGGTCATAAGATATCGGCTAGAGGAATTGAGGTAGATAGAGAAAAAAATAGAAATTATTGAACGATTGCCTCCACCCTCGTCGGTAAAAGCAATTAGAAGCTTCTTAGGACATGTTGGTTTTTATCGTAGATTTATTAAAGATTTTTCCAAAATTGCTAGACCTTTAACTCACTTGCTAGGAAAAGATATAACTTATGAGTTTACGACCGACTGTATGAATGCTTTTACTATACTAAAGGATAATCTTATTATTGCTCCTGTCATGGTGGCCCGGATTGGAGGCTACCATTCGAACTAATATGCGATACCAGTGATTTCGCAGTAGGTGCAGTTTTGGGCAGCGACGGGAATATATTTCCAGCCTACGCAAGCAAGACTTCAAATGAGGCGCAATCGAATTATACTACCACAGAGAAGGAATTGCTTGCAGTCGTGTTTGCAATCGACAAGTTCCGTCAATATCTTATCCTATCGAAAGTCATCATCTACATGGATCATTCAGCCATTAAGCATCTCTTTCCGAAGCCGGATGCAAAGCCGAGGCTGATCTGATGGATTCTACTACTCCAAGAGTTCGACGTGGAGTTTCGTGACCAAAAAGGTAGCGAGAATTGCCGCAGCTGATCACTTGTCAAGACTTGAAGACGCAGCCCACAGGTTACCAACGACGAAGTCATCCGAGACCACTTTCCCGACGAGCATCTATATGCTATACGTGAGGTATTCGATGAAACCCCATGGTATGCCGATTTTGCTAACTATCTTGTTGCTAGGATCATGCCAAAGGGATACACAAGTCATCAGAGGAAGAAATTCTTCTCGGACTTGAACTATTATTTTTGGGATGATCCGTACTTGTTTAGGGTTTGCGCTGACAAGATAATCCGGCTATGCGTGTCCTTTCCCGTGACGGTTAAAATCTTGAGCCATTGTCATTCCGGGCCATGTGGAGGATATTACGGAGGTAATCGAACTGCACAAAAGGTACTCGAATACGGTTTTTATTGGCCTACAATTTTCAAAGACTCAAAAAATACGTAGAGGAATGTGATAGGTGCCAACGGACAGGTAATATTTCTAAGCGAAACGAAATGCCTCAGAATTTTGTTCTTGTGTGTGAAATATTTGACGTCTGGGGCATTGATTTTATGGGTCCGTTTCCTACCTCTTTCAAGAATCGATATATCCTAGTTGCGGTTGATTATGTTTCCAAATGGGTAGAAGCACAAGCTCTACCTATGAATGATGCTAGGGTAGTCGTCAAATTTTTGAAATCTTTATTTTCACGATTTGGTTCACCTCGTTGCATTATTAGCGACAAATGTACGCATTTCTGTAACACTCATTTTGCGAGAACGCTCGAGAAATGCGGCGTAAAACATAGTGTTACCACTGCGTACCATCCTCATGCGAGCGGCCAAGCAGAAGTCGTAAAGGGGGAGCTAAAGCGCATACTCGAAAAGACCGTGGAGCATCATAGGCGAGATTGGCCAAACAAGCTGAACAATGCTTTATGGGCATTACCGGACAGCCTACAAGGCGCCTATCGGATCCACGCCCTATAGACTTGTTTACGGGAAATCTTGTCATTTACCCGTCGAGACATAAAGCATATTGGGCTCTAAAAAAACTGAATTTTGATTTGAATCTTGCAGGTGAAAAGCGAAACTTGCATATCAATGAGCTCGACCAGTGGAGGCAAATGGCTTATGAAATACCCGTCTCTACAAGGAGCGTACGAAGCTTTACCATGATCTTAACATAATAAAGCGAGAATTCCAAGAAGGCGACTAAGTCTTGCTATACAATTCGCGGTTGCGATTATTCCCGGGAAAACTGAAATCGAGGTGGTCGGGTCCATTCACGGTGACCTAAGTGTTTCCCTACGGAACTGTCGAGATCACACACCCAGAAAAAGGAACTTTCAAGGTGAACAGGCAGCGTCTCAAGCATTACTATGGCGGTGACATCGAGGCACTCGGGAAGGAAACGATTCACCTCCTCAACACCACCCAGAGCTGAACCACTGAATTATGTCTAGCTAAAAGACATTAAAGAAAGCGCTACTTGGGAGGCACCCCAAGCATATCTTATGTTTTTCCTTTATTTCTATGCGCATTTTTAGTCTTTATAATTCTGTTTTTCAATGATCGCAGGGAATTCAAATCTCAAGTGTGGGGAGGAGCCATACAAAACATGCACATCGAACTATTCAGGGAAGTTCACTTATCTTTTTCCTTTTCCGTATGTTACATTATTTTTATGTTGAGGACAACATAAATCTTAGGTGTGGGAGGGGAATTTCTGCGAAATTAATGCGAACATGTTATATATGTGCATGTCTTGATGTTTAAAAAAAATATTCGAAAATTTGGCATGATTTTTTTTCGAAAATTATGTTTCTTATCATGAAAAGGATGACTTTATGTTAGGGATTTTGTGAGTATTAGGATACATTGCATAGTCTACTTCTTTCTTACATGATGAACTTAGCGATACCTGATAGATTCGTACACATAATCCCTTTTTTGTGAGATTTTTGAGCCTACGAGCTTTTTGTCATTTCTTTGGTTGTGTGAATCATGCTTAATTTATTTCTCTTCGGAACTTGCTTGTGTATTACGTTTTGAAACTACTTAAAGTGTGACTGCGTGAAAATGGGGAAGGCATTAGGAATTAAGTCCATAGCCAAAGTATCCAACCACGGATGGCCCCCGTAGTTAGCCACTTTAAGCCTCAGCCTTTTATTTGTGAAAACCGTTTTATAATTTGCGGACCCTGATTAAGCCTTCAGACATAAACCCATCGGAGCGACAGTAGAAGTGGAGGTTGAATGCCGGACTCAAGAAGCACAACCCGTACTGAATTTCCGAGCTGATGTAAAAAAAAAAAGAAAACGGAAAAAAAGAGAGAAAAAAATAGAAGGGATAAAAAAAGGAGACGAAAAAAATATATGACTAAGAACCCTTCCTCCGATAATCTTTCACTTCGAAAGCATATTATCTATTTCCTAGATCGAGAAGTTGAAAGAAGAAGGGCTTGGTGAAAAATGACGAATCCAAAAGAATGGAGTGACGGACAAGAACGGCAGATTTGAGCGCGTTCGAGATGATGGCATGATTCTGACACGACTACGGCTCATATCCTTTTTAAGCTTATCCTTGCATCTCTTACATATCTTAGCCATATTATAACCCGGTAAAGACCTTCCGATTCACGCTTGAACATTGAAAGTGGTAGATGTACGAATCATTTGCAAGCTCATGGTAGAGATCAGATTAGTGCATGACCCGAGAGATATCACCCATTTTACACATACACTTAGAGATTTGAGTGAATCTTTGTGTGGTGCGAATTTTGATAGGTATTTCTAAGGAGTCATGTGGTTAGTTGTTGATTTCGAATATGCCTTCCGACAACGTGGATATATAGCTCGGAGACGTAGAACAAAACTTCGTTATTTGCATCAAGTTTTCAAGGGGCTTATTCAAGACTTACTCAACTATTACTCAACAAAAATGAGAGTGAACTCTCCATGATTTCTTTCTTGATTCATACGTTGCATGATTTATCCTTTATATGCCATTTGCATTTATTTGCTTGAGGACAAGCAAACGCTTAAGTGTGGGGAGATTTGATAAACGTATTTCTTACATTTTATATATGTTATATATAAGTCGGTTTGCATGATAAGTGAAGTCGCTTTGATTATTTCTGCACTATAATATGGTTTCACAACAAAATCAACGTTTTGTGGCCGTTTTGCGACAGTATTTCTCAATGAGCACGGGGTACCATATCCGATGGACCTGAAATTTTAACCATAGATAGAGGACTTGAATCTTGATACTGTCCAAAGGAATTTTTAATCTGAGGTCTAGATTGAGAGATATAATTTTTGAACGTACTGCTGTTTTGCAGGAAAATCGTCACGGCCGTGAAGGATTTGTACGAGGCCGTGACGAGCACCAGAGAGCCATTTTCTTGCCCGATTTTGTCATGTCCGTGAGATCTGACCAACCTAGCCGTGAAGGACCTGTCATGGTCGTGAACGGAGGTGTAGGAGGTCGTGAATGCTGGCAGAAACTCATTTTCTTCGGTGCCAATGTTGTCACGGCCATGAAGCTTAGCTTTTTAGAAGAGACCGTCAACGCGTGTTTGAACATGTTTAAAAGTCAAGAACATAAAGAAAGACACAAACGAGACATTTTGCAAGGAATTAAGAGGGGAAAAAATAAGAAAAGATGGAACATCAATCCTTGAAACATGAATTAGGCAAAAAGGAGGAGAAGTAGCTCCATGTTTTCAGGTGATGACTCTTTCAAACAGACAAGAAATCCATATTTTGGGGTCTGCAATAACGACTTGGAGCAAAGAGAGATGTTGATGAATCTCTATTTAAAGGGAAGAACGTGAAGAGGTACGGGGAAAAACACAAATTAAGCTCATATACAGACATACACGTTGCCTATCAAAAATCAAGAACACCTACTTAGTCGCTCACCACGTGTTCCATCAAAGTCCTCAGCGAAGAACGGGATTAACTTCGAAGTCGAATTCAGGGAAGTATGTATGATGTATTTGATGTTGATTACGTATTTTGTTGTGAGGATAATGAGTAGCTAAATCTATTGTATTTGAGATGAGATGACCCTAGTGCGATCAATCGTATGTTTTACGTGTAATTGATGTTTTGCTATTGTTACGACTCGTTTATGAAGCATATGATTTTGATTATGTCTATGTGACTAAAATCATCTAGTTAGCTTGATCATGTCTATGTGTTTAAGTTAATGTAGTCCGAGAAATCGTACGCTACGCTCGAGAGAGGGGCAAACGATTAACCACTCATAAACGAGCGGAATAACCCATCACTATAGATTACTATCCTGCAGATTAGAGTCAAATCTAGCGGGATTCACTATGTTATTAACGCAATCTTCGTTTAAGTAGTTAGGGAAGCTTGCCCGACTATTTAATTCGTTGATTAGTTGTTTACGATCATTATATGGTAAGGCGCAGTTTCGTCAGCTATATAACTCGTATGCATGTAGTAGGAATCTCCACGGTCTAACGATAGCTTTATTTACGTACACTTGATATTTGTTTTGGTCTAGCTAGGGGAATTCGAAGTCTCAAATACGTTTGTTTCCATAAGAGTTTCCTCTCCGCATTTTTTATTAAGTTGTATTTTCTAAGTATCGTTATTTACCGTTTCACGATCGAATATTCGTGTTAGGATATTTAAGCGAAAGGTTTCTAAGGTACATAGTTTCTCTGGGATTCGATACACGAATATTTGCTACGTCTATGCTATTTCGGTAGGTACACTTGCCTGTTGAGCGTAGGATAGTTTGTTAGTATTCGTTTTATTTTATTACTCGATCCGCTCGATCATCTCTTCTATGAGTGAATGGTGAAAGGTGTCAATCTTGACCAGCCATAACCTATCGTCTGTAAATAGAAGTCTCCATTTTCATTTCATGTCTCATTCTAGCCCAGATCATCATTGAAATAAAATATCATTTCTACGTTCTCTCATCATATTTAGTGTATTTAATATACATTCAAAACTGACGAGAGTCTAGAACCACAGCAAATGGTATTGCAACTTGGAGTGATCTTAACCTACGAGATGTTTGCTATTTTATTTTGAAAAAGGTTTGTTGTATTTCGTATGCATCGAAAACGACGCAATATAGATTCATTCAATAACGTAGGTCAACGCCTCATCCCGTTTATACCTATATCACCCAACAATTAGAAACTTATATAATTAATCTATATTTAATTATCCTTACACTAGTTCGTTTGGGTGTTTATTGAAGTACTCGACTGGTATATAACAGACTGATATATATATAAAATCAGTTCTGGAGATAAGGCGCCAGATGTATTTTATTCAAGTGGTAGATTGGTTGGGTTATTGGGCTGCTTATTAATTCTGGCCCGTCTTTTAAGTTAGCCCATTAGTATCAGTATAAAAAGGGTGTTGCTTTGTACTGTAGCCTAATTAATTTTTCGCGCGAACAGAATAATGTAAAACAGAGTTTTGAATAGAATCGATTTTCGTTTTTCATCTTCTTCAAATTCGATCTCAAGATTCCTTCATGGTATTAGAGCCCTAGGGTAATTGCCGCTCAAAGAACGCAATGATGGCAGATGGAGAAATGCATCTGCCACCGTGAATGCAAGAAAATTCAGCTGTAAACTCAGCTCATATAGATTTCAACAGTCCGATGTATATTCATCATCGGATACAAACTTGATCCGACGATTCTGAAAGGATCAGAGAATTATCAAGTCTAGATATGAGGATGATGATTGCTCTGAAGCTAAGAACAAGATAGGATTTATCTGGTTCTTCTAAAGGCTAGAAAGGATTCGCCTCTATTGTTCAGAAGCGCTGCGATGCACTTGAAACTGGATTCACGATCAATTTAGAAAGATCTTATCTCAGGAATCGTTTATTATCAGAATGCATTTGAAATCTGGAACGATTTAAACAAAGATTGACAATCACAGGCGAGGATGTATCGATGTTCAGAGACATTTACTCAAGCACGCAGGGCGCACCTACTGTCTCTGAATACTACAAAGATTGAAGCTGCTTTGGGATGAATACGACTCAATGATCCCATCACCTGCGAGTGAAGTATCTAAAGAATACAAAGAATTCTGCAATTGGCAAAAGATGACGCAGTTCCTCATAGGCCTTAATGATTGCTATCAGAATGTTAGGTCACAGATCCTCTTAATGACACTGTTGCCATCACATAGCCAGGTGTATTCAATGGTGATTAATGAGGAGGCACAACGTGGAATTAATCTGCAGACAGTAAACAATGATTCATCCATTGTGCTGATGTCCAATTTTCAACCTAGAGGATTCAATAACACTAACAACCAAGCAAGAAAAGCATGGTTGTTCAACAATGCAACATCAGTTGACATTCTAGGGAAAATTGCTTCAAGATTCATGGATATCCTCCCAATTTTACACGAGGAGGAAAAGGTGAGGCTTTGGAGGAAGAAGAGGAGATCAAGGCAGTATGGAAGTGGCAGAGGCAGGATTAATAATGCCATATTTCAAGAAATTAGGGCGACAAAATTAAGGAAGAAAGCCTAAACAACCAGCAAGGGTTCACAAACGATCAATATTCTCAGATCCTAAAGTTGCTCGAAAAGAAGGCCAAACTTGAAGATGCTAAAGGTGTTGCAACATCAGCCACTGCAAATGCATCAGGTATCTGTATCACTAACTCTGCTATAGGGTCTAACTATAGTAATATGTGGATAATAGATACTAGTGCAAACCACCACATCACATGCAATGATAAACTGTTTGATGCTATTGATGTGGGTGATAGTAGCATTTGTAGTGTGAAAATGCCTAATGATTCATGCAGCAAAGTATCTAAATCTGGTACTGTCACAATTGATTTAAATTTGAGGTTGAGGAATGTCCTATATGTACCTGATTTTAGACATAATCTGCTATCAGTTTCTAAGCTGTTAAAGGATGAGAATATGCACCCAAATTTCTTTCATGATCATTGTATTATACAGGAAATCTCAACTGACAAGGGGATTGGTAAGCAAGAGAATGGGTTATACATACTCAGACAAGCCCTGATATTCTGCCAGTGGAGATAATATGGTTGCTAGTGGTTTTCAAGTCATATCAATAAAGAATATGTTTTAGACCTAATAAGATGATGATGTGTTAATGTGGCACTATAGACTTGGTCACATGTCTTTTTGGAAGATTCAATATATGAATTTTTGCAGCTTAATATTTGATAATTCTTCTAAATATTGCACCTGTGTCCATTGGCAAAGCATGCTAGATTTAAGTTTCCTACTAGAGAGATAACTGAGAATTCTATATTTGATCTTATTCATGTTGATATCTGGGGTCCTTATAGAGAGATGACTTACAACAATGAGAAATATTTTTTAACTATTGTTGATGATAGCTCAAAAGCTTGTTGGATTTTCTTGCTGAAAGATAAATCAGAATCACTTGAGACATTAAAGACTTTCTTTCATTATGTTGAAAACCAATTTAGCACTAGAGTTAAGGTCCTCAGAAGTGATAATGGAAGTAAATTCTTCTCAAAGAGTGTCCTTCTCTTTTAACTTCAAAGGGAATTGTTCATCAAAGCTCTTGTGCATACACAGCACAACAAATGGTGTTGTAGAAAGGAAACATAGGCATATCCTTGATGTTGTAAGTGCATTGAAGTTCCATTTCGATGTCCAAGTTACATTCTGGGGAGAATGTGTTAAAACTGCAGTATATATTATAAATAGGACTCCTACTCCATTGCTAGGTGGGAACACCATTGAGGTACTCTTTGGTAAGAAACCTTCTTATTCTCATTTAAAGTGGTTGGTTGTCTTTGTTTGCTAAGATCCTGACACAAAGAGATAAGTTCCAGCATAAATCAAGACCTGTATCTTTATGGGATATTCAGTCACACAAAAGTTTATAGGTTGCTAGATCTTGACTCTAAGAGTTTTATTATATCAGCGGGATGTGATTCTTTGAGAATATTTTTCCTTATACAATCAATTCTACTGATCTTGAAAGGCAGGAGTTCACACCACAATCAATTCTACTGATTCCACGCCCATGGGCGAACCCTCTTTGCAATTGTCAACAAGTGCTTCTCACCCAAGCACTCCGGCTGGGACAGATGCA